>JAJPUD010012424.1:0-21616 GCA_023553655.1 Myrmecobius fasciatus | reverse complement strand
TATGGAATATTATTGTTCTGTAAGAAATGACCAGCAAGATGATTTCAGAGAGGCTTGGAGAGACTTACATGAACTGATGCTAAGTGAAATGAGCAGAACCAGGAGATCATTATACACGGCAACAACAGTACTATATGATGATCAATTCTGATGGACATGGCTCTCTTCAACAATGAAATGTTTCAAACCACCTCCAATTGTTCACTGAAGAAAGCCATATACACCCAGAGAGAGGGAATGCGAAATGTGGACCACAACATAACATTCTCATACTCCTTGATTGATGTTTGCTTTCATTGTGTTTCCTTTATCTGATATATCTTTTGTGTAGATAAGATTTTTCTTGCACAACAATGATAAGTTTGGAAATAGGTATACATATATTCGATTTGCCAACATTTTAACATAATTAACATGTAGTGGATATCCTGCCATCTAGGGGAGGGATGGGGAGTTGGGGGGAAAATTTGTAACAGAAAGCTATGTAAGGTTTATTGTTGAAGAATTACCCAAACATATGTTATGCAAATAAAATTTTAAAAAAATTAAAAAAAAAAGGTAAAAGACAAGAACGAATTAAGGGGGGCAATAATCAGAAGCAAAACAGACCTTTGAGGCTAAAAAAGAGAGAAGGATAATCAGAAGAAAATAGGATGTAGCAAAATGCATAGATGATAAGCATAGCTATGAGTGTAAATAGAATGAGTTTATTCATAAAATGGTAAGAACTAATAGAATGAATATAATTTCTAACACACAACAGTACTCCATAATCATATTCCTCAAGTTTTTTTTTTTAGCCATTCCCCAATTAATATGCATTCTTCTCAATTTCCAACTTTTTGTTACCCCCAAAAAGAATTTCTATAAATATTTTTGAGCATAGAGGTCTTCTTCCTTTTTCTCTGATCCCTCTGGGATACAAACCTTGGGCAATATGATTATGGAGTACTTCTGTGTTTTAGAAATTATGAAGGAGATGATTTCAAAAGAAAAAAGAAAAAAAAATGGGAAGACCTAGGTAAATTGATGCAAAGTGATGATAAAGTGAGTAGAATCAAGAGTTCATTGTAAATATTTATAACACTATTGTAATGATAATCAACCCTGAAAGATTGAGTCTGATAAATACAATGATTCAGAAAAATTCCATAGACTCATGATGAAAAACAACCTCCACCCCTGAAAAAAGAATTGATGAATATTAAATGTAAATTAAAACATAATTTTCTCAGTTTCTTTATTTTTTCTTGCTTTTTTGCTGCATAGCTTTTATGAGAATGTTTTATATGACTTCACATATCTAATTTATATCATATTGCTTGCCTTATAGAAAGAGAGGATCAAGAGAGAAAGAGGATTTACAGTATTTTTTAATAAGTACTTTTTTTTTGGTGAGGGGTTAAGTGACTTGCCCAGGGTCAAACAGCTAGCCAGCATTAAATATCTGAGGCTATATTTTAACTCAAGTTCTCTTGACTTCAGGGCCAATGCTCTATTCACTGCTTCTATCCACCACTCAAATGCTATCTATGGGCTCTCCTTTTTTCTTACAACTCATCTTTTTGTTTCAAGCCTTGCATTTCTCTGATGAAATTTTTATAGCTTCTTAAGCATAATCCCTTGTTCCATACTTTCTAATTTTGAAATAATATACAAAAATAAACAAATAAAAACATATACACAGTATAAATGGAATACAATATCACCACACAGAAGTCTGGAAGAGATCACTTGTAGAAAGATAAATTTTTGTAGAGTCTTACAAGAAACCAGAAAAGCCAGGAGTTGAAGATGAGGAGATATGACATTCCAAGGAGGGAAGGACAGCAAAGCCCAGAGGTAGGAGGTGGAACTTCTTGTGTGAGAAACAAAAGTAAGTCTATTAAAGTTAAATTGTAAAATGTGATGAAAGATCTAAAGTGTGAAAAAACTGGAAATGTAGAAAGGAACTTGTTTGTAATGGATTTTTTTTTTACTGAGGCAATTGGGCAAGTGACTTGCCCAGGGTCACACAGCTAGGAAGTGTTAAGTGTCTTAGACCAGAGTTGAACTCAGGTCCTCCTGACTTCAGAGCTGCTACTCTATCCATGCACCACCTAGCTGCCCCTTATAAAGGATTTTAAATGTCAAACCAAGGGATTCATATTTGATCTTAAAGTTAATAGTGCTTAGAGTTCACTGAGTTTAGGTGAGGGCTTGGTGGAGGAGGGGATGGTATAACAGTCAAATTTCTAAGAAAATTGTGAAAATTCCCAAAGGCAATTGTTTTCTTCTGTTAAATTCTATGCCTAGAAAAAGTACAAAATGCCTTAAAATTCTGTTCATCCATTTTAGCTTCTGCAGTGATGATGGGAGAGAGGCAGAAAAGGTTATAGAGGGTACTAAGAATTAATTCATTTATTATCATTATTGCATGGTAATACAACTGGTTATTTTCGAGTAGATGTCATCTTTTGGATTCCCCATTTTCTTTTTTTTTTTTTTTTTTTTTTTTTGCTTTTTTTTGCTTTTTTTTTCTGTTTGCTGAGGCAATTGGGGTTAAGTGACTTGCCCAGGGTCACACAGCTAGGGAATGTTAAGTGTCTGAGATAAGATTTGAACTCAGGACCTCCTGATTTCATGGCTGGTGCTCTATCCACTGTACCATCTAGCTGCCCCTGGATTCCTCATTTTCAATGGAGTCAATAAAATGTTCAAAGTGCATTCATTTTTTATTACTCATTGTCTTTTTGAAAGAAATACAACCAAGAATGTCATCATGGATTTTACATTCCTGCTTCTAATTTTCCCAAAATCTTTAAATTCAGAACCTACAGACCATTCATGAATAGCCACACATTAATAGCCACAGAATCATAATACATAAAATAAGAGTTGAAAATAAAGCTGAAAAAAATACTGATGTATCAGATCAGTTACCAAGAAATTTATAGGCATAGCAAAAACAAATCTTCAGAAATCCAGGTCTGGGTATCATAATTAATTCTGGCAGAAAAAGAGGAAAGGAGGACAGGAAGATAAATATTGGTATACAATAGGAATTGTATCATGTAAAGTAAGGTCAGAGATTCACAGATTTAGAGCTTGTAGGAATAACAGAGGATATCTACTTCAACCTCATCATTTTGTAGATAAGGAAACTGAGACATAGAGTGTGACTTTGCCTAAGATCATCCAAATAGTAAGGTAAGTCATGATTCAAACACATCCTCTGATTCTAAATCAAGTATTCTATTGTATGACCTTCCATCTTCACTAGAATGTTTGATTTGCTATAACATTCTGAACTAATAACTTAACTTGATACCAATAATACTTCTTGACCAAATACATTCATTTTTATTCTGAGACACATTTAACTTGAAGCATTGAAAGAGTGGGCAAACCAATGAGATGGCCAACCTCTCTCTGTTCAATTAAGTACAAAGGAAGGGAAAAAAGAAGGAAGAAAGAAAGAGATGGAGGGAGGGAGGGAGAAAAGAAAAAAGGAAGGAAAGAAGGAAGGAAGGAAGGAAAGAACGAAGGAAGAAAGGAAGGAAAGAAGGAAGGAAGAAAGGAAGGAAAGAAGGAAGGAAGGAAGGAAGGAAAGAAGGAAGGAAGGAAGGAAGAAAGGAAGGAGACTGTTAGAGGAAGGAAGGAAGGAAGAAAGGAAGGAAGAAAAGAAAGAAGGGAAGGAGGAATGGAGAGAGGAAAACATGGAAGAAAGAAGGGAGGAAAGGAGGAAGGAAGTAAGGGAGGGAAGAAGGGAGGAGGAAGGAAGAAAGGAAGGGAAGAAGAAATCACTACATCAATCAACAAACATTAAACTTCAAGTTGGAGGAAGAAAGTATTTCATGAAACAATATTCATCACTTTATAGTATTAGATGTTACAATGTGAAGTTAAAGAATCATTTCCTTCAAAAACTGCAATCTTTGAAGATGATTTAGATATATGACCAAATTATATTTAACAAATTTTTATTAATTCTCCATTAAAAATATTGAAACATTTCAGGAAGCAATACCTATACCATGCCGTGAATTTTCCCAAAGGTTCTGATACTGGTGTCCAAAATAACATTAAAGCTAACATAGTCTTACACTTTTTTATTTTCTCTTCTGCATGTCTAAGCCATTCGTTATTAAAGAACTATAACCTCTACTATATAATAACAAACAACCAATGTAATAATAATAATAATAATAATAATAATATATCATCCCCATTTTAGTTCATTTATCCAATAATAAATTTCTAGTCCAATGTTATCTCTAGCTCTAAGAAACCAGTAGGTCTACGAATTACTAATATTTTAAATATTTGCTGTCCACTCATAATTTATTTTTTCTTAGATTAGGGATTTTCTTTCTGGTATTTTGCTTGATTATAAATCAATAAAAATAAAGAATATGACTTTTCACTACACATATATTCTATTTTATTTGAAATAGGTCTTTTAAAAAGATACATTTTCTCAGACTGTTTCAAGTGACTCACACAATAAAAGTAAGATACCCTGTCCCTGCAAGGTAAAATTATATGCTTCTGTATTTAATATGACTTTATTTACTTGAATGACACAGAGGTAAAGAATGTAGATTGCATTTCAAAGGATATATGCTGTCATGTGATCTTAGGGGTAAGTACTATTTTTTTTTTAATTTTTACTGTTGAATAGTCTGTAAATAGTCACATTAAGTCCTGGGTAAATAACCATCCCCTCTCCATTTTTGTGAATTTTCTGTTTGTTTTTTTTAATCCGCCTGGCCCTATTTCATATTAAGAGAAATAGAATAATGTACTCCTATATATCTATAAATAACACACAAGGCATATTTGTGTTAGAGAAAGAAAAGGACATGCACCTAAACATGTATCTGTAAGGAAGGCTGAGAGTCTGCCACCTGGCACTATGGAATCTTTGCAGAGGAGCTAAATTTTAAAAAAAAGTTATTTAAAAAAGACAGGGTGCCACCTTTGTGATAAATTACACATTCTTTTATTTGCGCGTAAAATTCATGAAAATCTCAGTACATTAGAGCATAAACTCATTAATGCTGGAACCTGATGCTGCTAAGTACCTCTATAACATTTATTTCATTATGCTAAAAATGAAAGTTAATCTAAATATAGGAGTCTAAAATAAAATCTACAACCATTCTCTCTCTTTATTCATTTCTCACTAACTTAATTTTACTGTTGAGTCCTTTTATCTACAATACCTGGTGGGTTTGGGTTTTTTTTTTTTTTGGCAGTTTCAGTCAGTTCCTCCTCTTCCCCATCTACTACACGCCACCTCCTTCATCTCTCACCTCCACCTTCACCACCATTCCCCCTCAAAAAAAAAAAAAAAAAAAAGGTGAATGAGAGAAAAAGAAACCACTGTCAATGGTGAAAAAGCCCACATTGTGATTATATAGCACCATCTAGAGCCTTGGGAGATAGTGACAAGCTTTCCAAGAAGAAAAGCGTTGCCTTTATTTTCCAAAAGATTTAAATAAGACTAGAAAAAAATGAAGTCTTGCAATTTTTCTCTAATATATTACCAATTACATGCTTCCATATAATGTTAATGGCCACCATTTTTTCTGAAAATTTTTATTCCTCAGTATGTTCTTCTGAATCTTTACCAAGCCACTAATATTTCACAGAAAAGTTGAAGGTAATTGATTGCTTATTTAAATCTTAGTACCATGGGATGGAGGGAATTTAGTTTTGACATATTAACTTCTGATTATACACCCTAGAGAAAGAGGTTGTGTTTTTATTCATTTACATTACAGCATCTAGAACTTTACTAAATGAACAAAAATCATCAACAAGTCATCTGAGCAAATTCCTTTTAAATTAACAATCTATTTTTAGAATGTTTTGGGAGACAAGGATAGGAAAGAGAAAAATGTAAAGTGTCTGTTTATAGATTGTTTTCTTGACTCCCTCTTCCTTTTAAAAACCCTTACTTTATTTCAGGCATGTGTTGGCTTCTTTGCTGTGTGGCTGTATTTTACGAATATCTCTTTTTTGCAGAAGGCTGCCTAAACCTATCGGTGGTCCATAATGCTGAAGAATTAATGTGTTTGATAAGCGGTAAAAAGGAGAAATGTTGGCAATATATGATTACAGATTAAATGATGCAATTTCAGGTCAGTACTATCAAAGGCACTTATGGGGAACCTGACAAGGGAAAATAAATGGGAAATGAATGAGGGCAGTTATAATGTTTAATATGTACTGCTTTCTCCGAAGTTTCATAGGCTCTACTACCATCTTCTGGCTTATGTGGGGAAAAAAAGCTAGAGAATCAATTTTATAAGCTCCTTGTACATAATCTTTCAGCTGTCTCTCATTATGAGAACAGCCCTCATTCTGGGTTGCAGCTTACCTTCAGTCTCCACAGACCTGCCAATTAGCCCCTTTTGGGGTATTCGGATTCATTTCCAGCAGAAGGCATGCCAAAAACTGGCAGCAGCTCTGGGAAATGTATTCTGAACACAAGCATTATTTTCAGTGTTAAATGTGCAGCAGTGATTAATTTCAACTACCACACTGATAAATTTTACCATTACACACACACACACACACACACACACACACACACACACACACATATACACACACAGAGTAACAGAAAGAACTACAGGTAAATTTTATGTATTAAATTATCAAAATGTGTGTCTTTTCTTGTGCATGTCCTATTCCTGTCTCCCACCTCTACCCCTCACTTACACAAAATAAAAGCACCCAGTATAGTTTAAACATTAGGTCACTGAGCAAAATTATCCAACATCTCTGTTCCTGTCTGAGTACATTCATATTTAAGCATACATCTGTACATTCAATTGTGAACATTTATTTACTCACTATGGACTCTGAAATTCAAAATATGAAAATTTACAACATTTCTAAATTTTGCAAATTTACTCAATATGAGTTTTTTTTCTCAAGAGACTGACATCTATGTCCAGGTCAGGACAAGATTTCTGATTTGTGCATTAGGCTTATAGTGAGTAAAAAAAAGTATACAATGAGGAAGACAATTCTGAGTTCAATCATCAAGAAGTCTAGAAGCAAATAAATAAAAGGAAATTTAATTAGTGCTTCCTCCTGTGATTACATTGGCGTATGTGGGATTATTGGTTGGCACTTGAGAGATGCTAAGCAATGAGACTGCTGTCTCAGCCCAACTCAAGGGGTGTTGCTTCCTATCATGCAGTGAAAAATGGAAACAGTGTCCCTGACGAAGAGAATGAGCATTTCTAAGTATTTTAGAGGTATGATAGCCTTATCTATCAAATGTGTTCTGGACTTCTTTAGGCCACCAAGGTAGTTGGAGAAAGAATAATTCAGCAGTTTCAATGAGGCACTATGTGCAGTATTGAAATGCTGTGGCACTACCCGATATGGTAAGCTTGGGGAATGACTTTAAAAGTTTAAAAGGTATGACTAAATATAAGAATGGGCAAGTTGGCAAAATGAGATTTCTTTTGGACTGTGCCTACCTCTTCCTATAAAAAAACATGCAAATTTTAGAGATAGCTCAATGCAATAAAAATGAACTTTGTATTTGGAGTGAAAGGACATAGTTTCAATTCCTACTGCTATTCCTTATTACCTTTGGCCTTGGACAGATAAATATAAACTCTTTGGGTCTCATTTGCTTATCTGCAAAATTATAGGATTGAGATAGATGATTTTTAAAGTTCTTCTATGGTTTTTTACACACCAACCTCTCTGAGGCAAAGCATTCTACACTTTTTTTTTTAAATATGGAACGCTTCACAAATGTGCGTGTCATCCTTGCACAGGGGCCATGCTAATCTTCTCTGTATCGTTCCAATTTTAGTATATGTGCTGCTGAAGCGAGCACCATTCTACACTTTTAAAAGCAAATAGCCAGGGAGATTTCTCAGATAGTTGAGCACAGATCTGAGATTATAGATGTACAGGCAGGCCAGGGTCTGTGGTGGGAAGTCTGCCTATCAATAAACCCACTCAATGGAAATATTGGCATTGTCATGGTTATATTAGTAACCATCTCTGATGCAATTAAATAACATAGACTAGGTTCTCAAAAACACTACTTTTAGTGTCATGCATAGAAAACCTTCAATAGATGTTTGGTGATTTGAAATGAACAGAGCCAAACTATTGAACTAAAGTTCATGTTACCCTTCAGGAATCTCCAAGATGTTTTGGAAACCTCAGTTTGCTTTTTTTCCTGATCTTGGTTTAGATCCATAATCTGTTGTATCCCTAACCAGTAAGTATTTACATTTCTGGAATTGGGTTGTCAGGTAAAATCAATTTCATCCTTCTGGTATAGGCAGAAACAAATTATAGCAATTGCTTGCTGAATTGAGCTTTAATATTATTGAATTGCATATAACACCATGATGACATTTGCTTTTGGACAAGAACAAGGATAACAAGTAGATAGAGAGCCCATGGGACTAAACTAATAAGAATTATAGACTATATACTCCTTGTCATTAGCAAGGATGGAAGAATGAAGGAAGAGATCCTATTGACCAAAGCATCCAGATTAGGCAGTGTTGTGTAATGAATTATGGATAAAATGAACTAATTGAGTTTTTTGTCAGCTTAAGAGGCAAAGGGGAAAAGTCTAGGGAGTTAGATTTTAGTCACACAGTTAACCTTTCCCAGTAGATTAATTAATTACTCCATTAGCATATATGCATGTTTATAGAAAGCTATAAAAATGTAGATTTATTTTACTACACAATGTGCATTTATGTGTGTAACTATATAGATATACATTCAGAGAAAAGAAACCTGATTTTAAAGTGCTCAATTAGAAAACAGCTAGCTTTGTGTGTGCCAGAAAAATGCTATCATTTCCATGATTTTATTTATTTATTTTTTATTCTTAAAGCACATATTTGACCATGACTCCTCTCTATTCAATAAATCCTATAGCTTCCTATCACACATACCCTATCACAACCGGGAACAAATTTAAATTCTTTTGACATTCAAAATCATTCATAACCTGGTCCTCTCCTGTATTTTCTGTCTTCTTGCATCTAATTCCATGACATGGACTGTGTAACCCAGCAAAACTGGCCTCTTTATTATTCCTAGGACAAGAGAAGCCATCTCCCAACCCCATGTATTTTCCCCTGATTGTTCTCCATACTTGATGCTCTTTCCCTCCTCATCTCTGCTTCCTGGTTTCTATGACTTCATTCAAGTATTAGCTAAAATCTCACCTTCCACCAGAAGCCTTTCCTGATTACCTTTAATGTTAATGTCTCCCCTTACATGATTATTTCCAATTTTTGCTGTATTTATTTTGTTTGAAGGAAGTACTTTGAACATTGTCTCCTTCATTTGACTATGAAGTCCTTGAGAACAGGAAAGATTTTTTTGCCTTTCTATGCCTAGTGCTTAGTACAGTGTTTACCATAGGGTTATCCTTAAGAAATGCTTGTTGATTGATTACATACTCCCTCCCCCCCAGCACACACACACACACACACACACACACAATGACATGCACTATTATATATATATAATATTAAAACATATTCACATGTAAATACATATTATATATATATGTATATATATTTCAACACCACAGCACATCAGACAGCATATACCCAATTTCACATTCATAATCAAAATTTGTTTCTTTATTAGTACTCCAATATTGACAGCGTGCATTATAATTCAACAGTTTGACTCCTTTTGAGACCATAATTTAAATTTTCTTTCTCTATATGTTATTAAAAGATTCTAATATCTTGTAACTAAACCCCTTCATACAGTAAGCATTTGTTAGTGCTTACTTTGTGTCAAGCTTAGCATAGGACTATAAGAATAAAGGGATACACTTTCTCTGGCCATAACTGGCCATTTGCATAAGGAACTATAACAAAAGTCCATAATTTATGGCAAGTTTGTCAAAAGAGAAGAATGAGAAAATTCGAAATAGCATAGTGACCATGATTAAAAAAAGAAGGGTTGAGTCAAACATAAATTTGAGAATGAGGATTCAGCCTTCTATACAATTATGCAGTCATGATGACCTCCTCTTCCTTACCAACCAATCCCAGTCCTCAGCCACATCATTCTAAATTGAATTGCTTTACAATCAAAAACCAGAGGTTTGGTAGAAGAAGTCTTAAGGTATCAACCAAAGGCCTCTTGAGAATAATGAGTAAGTGTTTTTTTTGTTTTTGTTTTTTTTTCTATTCAGTGAGAGAAAAACCAAATATTTGGGATCCCACTTTTAAAAAATGTCTGATCCCTGAAAAAGAATAAGGCCTGTGAGTGCTGCTTATTTTCACTCTTTGACTCCAAAATGGTAGAGCCAAAGATCCAACTACATACTAGGTAAGGATCCTTTTTTTGCCCATTCCCTTCTTATATCTTGCAGACCTCTTTATGCATGTTTTTTTTTGCATCTAACACAGGCTAGTTATTTTTCTAGTTATTCACTGTATGTCACATATCCCTCCCTCTATTAGTCAGTAAGCAATTTATGCTAATGATTTAGAGCTTATTTGATCTTCCTTATCTACCACTTGAATTCATACATATTGTCTTAGTTACATGACCCAAGAATAACTGGAGTGTAACCAGTTTCCAAAATTTTGTCCCCTCCATATGCCTAGAATGTATTCCATCTTCATCTCTGCCACTATAAGCCTCCAAGGCTTATCTCTAGATCTACTTTTAATAAATAATAATAATAATAATATTTTAAACCTTGTCTGGTTGCCTCAGATATTATTCTTTCTCTACAAATGGCCTAGCATATGAGCATGTTGTATTCTTCTGAATGAATGTAAATTTCTTCAAGGCAGGGGATTGCTCTTTTTGGTTTTGCTTTGTTTTTGTAACTACAGATGTGCTGGCACAGTACTTTGCATCTAGGAGGACACAGATATTGGTTTTAGAATATAATAAAAATTTGTTGAACTTTATTTAATTAAACTCTCAAGATTCATTCAAGAACACATACTACCATACTTTAATAGAAACATCTTACATTTACATAAGCACCATTTCTATGAGGAAAACATTAACATTGTGATTAATATAGATATAAAATATATTTCTTGAAATATTATTTATAGGGACTTGATCAAGGGAGTTCGCTGATGAGTTTGAAAAGCATACAAGACAAATGTAAACTTTTTTGTGGTATATCTGCTAGAATGTTTCTCATGGATGGAGGCTGCTTCCAAAATGAATCAATGGGTTGAAATGCTTAAGAATAAAGAATCTTATAGTAAAATCATTGCTTTGTTCTGACATTTAGAAGAGATTTCTTCTTGACAGATGGTGAGAGCATAAAGGGTGGCATGAAGAGGATGACATGATGAAGTTTGCTTCTGAAAATTACAGCAAAAGAAAACATGTTCATTTATGGCACCTAAGGAAAATGCTTAGACATTACTCCTAAACCCTAATGTTCTGGTCAAACAAAGTGGAATTCCCTGATCAGTTTTTGCCTCAGGAATTGATCCTGGATAACCCCAAATTCATAGCTTGGGGATTACCTTTTTAAGCAATGTGATTGTTGGGGAGAGAAGAGGATTTAACATGTGTGGCTTCTACTGACAGGAGAAGAAGTAATGGATTTAAAATCATGATATGGAGAAGTAAAGGCCCTGAACTTTGCACTCTACATTAACATTGCAGTAAGTTGTTGAAACAGTATGGATCCAATAGGGTAGGAAGTCTGCTGTTCAAGCAACCTCAAGTAGGATTCAATTCTGAGCAAGTCTAACCCCTCAGTAGTAGCTTAAGCTTAAGTGTCTATATAAGTATCAGAGATGAAATTGTTGTCTATTTAGAAGCACCAAATGTGTCCTTTCTGAAAGTAAATCAACTAACACAGTGGCAGTGACTGTCAAAATCTCACTACATAAATTTGGTATTTTTACAAGATAATCAAGCAACATATATATGTTCCTTTAAAAAGAGTTAGTTTAATATCTCAGACTATTCTGAAGTTTTGTTGTCATTAGTGTTCTTGGGTTGTTGTTGGGGTTTTTTTTGTTAATGAAAGTAAGTAAAAATTATCACTTGAAAAAATACAGGAGTATTTTTTAAGTATTGCATACAAGGCAATGTTTATACAACAATGAAAATATGCATAGGATAGCTAGATCTTTCCCTCAATTTGCTTCTAATCTACTAGAAGAGAAACAAAGGAGAGTATACAAGTATGCATCATGCTAGAAAGAATATGGTAAATGCCAAAGAGAGGTCCAAGCAAAATGCTTTAAGGAATTTTAGGAGAGAGAAATCTTTGGCACCTGGAGTGAGCGAAGGATAAAAGAAAGCTTTATGGGAGAAGGAAGATATCTGCATAGGAACCTCAAAGAAGGAAAGGACTTCAAAAATGTTGTAGACACTAGTGGAACTGAGGAAACTATTTGTTAATGACAATATTTCCATGTCTTCATCACAAACAGAGTTTATATTGAATACATCAAATAATCAACTGAGAACTTACTACCATGTCAATCACTGTGTTCATAGAAACACAAAAGTCAGTAGTAATGAGGCCTTGACATTTATTGACTTCCTCTGATTAATTAGAGACAGCTAGATAGTGCAGTAGATAGAGTGATGGGCCTACAATCAGGAAGACCTCAGATACTTGCTAATCATGTGACCTTGGCAAGTCACTTAACCCTGTTTACCTCAGTTTTCTCATTTATAAAGTGAATTGGAGAGGGAAATGGCAAAACACTTCAGTATCCTTCACAAAAAACCTCAAATGGGCCCCAAAGGTTGAATATGGCTAAAAAAAACAACTGAACAAAAATCTAACTAATGAACTTTATCAGACTCTCATCATCTTCGTTCTTTTATATTTATTTTATTATCATCATCTTCCCCTTTCCACTTTTTTTACTTGAGCATTTGTGTGGCTATTTGCCTTTATAGTTGTACTACTGCATCTATTATTACCTTGTGGTTTCATTGTTTTCCATGGGAATAAAATATTCTTCAAAAACCAACTTGAAAACTCCTGCCATAATCTTCCCAGAGTTAGAGGGCAGTGTTTAAAGTAGAAGTATAGCAAAATTCAACTTTAAGTCAAGCCATGCTTATACCAGAGTATCTGTTCAGGACTAAAATCTAAGAGCTAAGCAGAGAAAAATATAGCTTCCAAAGAGTCAGATCAGTATTTTTTTGTCCTAGATCAGGAGACAAAATGGAGAGTTTCAAAGACTTCACTACTTAGCAGTATTAGCAGTATCTTTCCCATTTCTCAAAAATTTTCAAATTAATTTATCTGTCTCTTATCTTTACTTCCCATCACTCCCAATATTCTGTATTATGTACACGTCCAATTCTATGCCAGCCCCCAAATAATGTAAGGTCTTTGAAGGCAGAAACTGTTTTGTTTTAGTCTTTGATTCCCTAGCTCCTAGCCAAATACTTCCTGAATTTTGTTGTTGTCTAGTTATTTTAAGCCATGTCCAACTCTACATGACCCTATTTGAGCTTTTCCTGTCAAAGATATTGAAGTTATTTGCCATTTCCTTCTCAGATGATCTTACAGATGAGAAAAGTTAGATAAAAAGGGTTAAGTGACCTGCCAAGAGTCTAAGGCCATATTTGAACTCAGGAAGGTACTTCCTAATTCAAGGTCCAGCATTCTAACAGAGAGTGGACGAGATCCAAGTTTCATTATATGCCCATCAGACTGTGGGCTCAAATATAATCCCCTTTCTCATCAATATTTTCTAGAAACAAGTTTATTTGTAACCTTTATACTATACACAATAGGATAAGCATACTAAAATATATTAAAGAAATATTACTATTTTTAAACATACACACTGTACTGTGTTGGTTTCCAGTTGTATTGGTTTGAACAGAAAGCATTAAGAAAAACAGATGGTCTTTTCAAAACACAGAATGTTCCAATAATTTTTAGGTTACATTTTAAAAGTATTTTTTACTCTAAAAGGGTTATCTCCCAACAGAATTTCATTGTTGTAATGATAACTGTGGAAATATGTATACATATATTCAGTTTGTCAAGTATTTTATCATAATTAACATGTAGTGGATATCCTACCATCTAGTGGAGGAGTGGGGAGTAGGGAGGAAAAATTTGTAACAGAAAGCTTTGTAAGGGTTAATGTTGAAGAATTATCCATACATATGTTTTGCAAATAAAAAAATAAAAAAAAATTTAAAAAAGAATTTCATTGTTGTTTAAGTAAATTAAAGAAGTCAGATGGATGGAGATGACTAGGTTGCCATCTTCATATTGTAATTTGTGGGCTGTTAGGGGGGCCCCATCTGTTCTTTTAAAAAATCCTCACTTGTTATCATAATAGAAATTTCACTATTAAAGATGGTGAATTACTTTGGTTTGAGGAAATCCAAGGAAATCCTCTTTTCCAGATCTTTGTAAAGTGCAAACAGCAAAAGAAGGGATAACACTCTGAGCTGTAACTGATCATTAAAATCCTAATGCATATTAGTGTAGCAGACTATTTTCTTGATAAACAGCTGAGTAGAAAAAAATGCAACATTGTTCACTGGATAGAGAAAGAACCTCTCAGTCAATATTATATGGATTAAAGCAGGTCCTCTGATGTTTTACCCTAGACAAGTTTTTTTACCCTTCAGTATTCTAGGCAATGCTGTAAGACCCAAAAGTTGAAGAATAGTTGTCCATTTCCTTTGGTAGGAATTTCCTCACTTTAGCATTTGCTACATCAATAAAATCATGGATATGGAGGAGAGGGAATAAAATTGGTAGAAACAGAGCATTCAGAGAAAGAGGGTGAAAGGAGAGTTGGTTGGTAAAGGAAGGATAATTTTGTTATTTTAAAAAATATATTTTCAAAAATTCATTCAACATTGTAAAACTTTTGTGTTCCAATTTTTTTTCTCTCTCCTTTCCTCCTACCCTTTCTTTTAGACAGTTAGACAGCAATATAAGTTAACTGTGCAATTCGTCTATACATTTTCCCACAATTATGCTGCACAAGAAAAATAATATCAAAAAAAGAAAAAAATGAGAAAAAAACAAAAAGCAAGGAAACAACAACAAAAGTAAAAATATGATGTTGTGCTTCACATTCAGTCTCCACAATCCTTTCTCTGAATGTAGATGACTCTCTCCATCACAAGTCCATTGGAAATGGCCTGAATCACTTCATTTTTGAAAATGTCCATCAGAATTGATTATCATATAATCTTGTTGTTTTGTACAATGTTCTCTTGATTCTACTCATTTCACTTAACCTCAGTTCGTGTAAGTCTTTCTAGGTCTTTCTGAAATTATCTTGCTGATTGTTTCTTATAGAAAAATAGTATTTTGTAACATGCTTAATGTGCATAATCATAACTTATTCAGCCATTCTCCAATTGATGGACATCCAGTCAGTTTCCAGTTCCTTGCAAATACAAAAAGGGCTGGCACAAACATTCTTGTACATGTGGGTCCTTTTCCTTTTTTCATGATCTCTTTGGGATACAGGCCCATTAGAGACACTGTTGGATCAAAAGGTTGATAGCTCTTTGGGCATAGTTCCACATTGCTATCCAGAATGGTTGGATCAGTTCACAAATCCACCAACAATTTATTAGTACCCCAATTTTCCACATCTCCTCCAACATTCAGCATTTTATTTCCTGTCATCTCAGCAAATTTGGGAGGTGTGTGGATTCTTAATTTGCATTTTTCTGGCAATAGTAATTTTGAGTATTTTTCAAATAACTAGAAATGGTTTTAATTTCTTTATCTGAAAATTGTCTGTTCATATCCTTTGAGCATCTATCAATTGGAGAATGGCTTGTATTCTTATAAATTTGAAACAGTTCTCACTATATTTTAGAAATGAGGTCTTTGTCACAACTCTTGGATATAAAATTTCCCCCCATTTTCTGCTTCCCTTCTATTCTTGTATGCATTGGCTTTGTTTGTACAAAACTTTTTTAACTTAAAATCATCAAAATTATCCATTTTTTACTCCATAGTATACTCTAGTCCTTCACTAGCCACAAATTCCTTCCTTCTCCACAAATCTGAGATAGACTATCCTTTGTTCTTCTAGTTTGCTTATTGTATCACTCTTTATGTCTAAATCATGAACCCAGTTCAACATTATCTTGATATAAGATGTTAAGTGTCAGTGCCTAGTTTCTGCCACACTAATTTCCAGTTTTCCTAGAAATTTTTGTTAAACAGTGAGTTATTATCCCAGAAGCTGGTATATTTAGGTTTATCAAACAGTGGATTACTGTAGTCATTAAATATTATATCTTGTGAACCTAACCTATTCCACTGATCAACTGCTCTTTTTCTTAGCCAGTACCAAATGGTTTTGATGACCACTGCTTTATAAGTATATAGTTATATATAAATTTATATAACTATATAGAGATTTATATAGAGATCTATACATATATAAATATATATATCAAACTATATAGTTTTAAGTCTGGTACAACTAGATCATCTTCATTTGCATTTTTTTCATTAATTCCCTTAAAATTCTTGATCTTTTGCTCTTTCAGATGAAATTTTTAATTATTTTTTCTAGCTTTGTAAAATAATTTCTTGGAAGTTTGATTGGTATGGCACTTAATAAATAGACTAATTTAGATAGAATAGTCATTTTTATTATATGAGCTCAACCTACCCATGAGCATTTGATATTCTTCTAATTGATTAAATCTCACTGTATTTGTGTGGAAAGTATTTTGTAATTGTGTTCACATTGTTCCTGACTTTGTATTGGCAAGTAAACTCCAAGATATTTCATGTTATCTACAGTTATTTTAAATGGAATTTTTATTGGTAACTCTTGCCTGCTGATAATTTATGTGGATTTATTATGTTTCCAGGAACTTTGCTAAAGTTAGGAATTATTTCTAAAAGTTTTTCAGTTGATTTACTAGAACTCTCCAAGTATACATGATATCATGTGCAAAGACTAATAATTTTGTTTTCTTATTACCTATTCTAATTCCTTTAATTTTTTTCTTCTCTTATTACTAAAGCTAACATTTCTAACACAATATTGAATAATAATGGAGATAGTGGGCAAACTTGTTTCACCCCATATCTTATTGGGAATATCCCCATTACATTTGGTGCTTGCTATCATATGTAATGGGGACGACCTACACCCATTCCCAATAAGATCAGGAGTGAAACAAGACTGCCCACTGTCACCATTGCTATTTAATATTGTAATAGAAATGTTATCTTTGGCAGTAAGATAAGAAAAAGAGATTAAAGGGATTAGAATAGGTAATGAGGAAACCAAATTATCACTTATTTCAGATGACATGATGGAATACTTAGAGAACCCTAGAAACTCAACTAAAAAAACTACTAGAAACAATTCACAACTTTGGCAAAGTTTCAGGATATAAAATAAATCCACATAAATCAGCAGCATCTTTATATATTACCAACAAAGTTCAGCAGCAAGAGATACAAAAAGAAATTCCATTCAAAATAATTGTCGATAGTATAAAATATTTGGGAGTCTATTTGCCAAGGAAGTCATGAACTATACAAACTAAACTACAAAACACTTTCCACACAAATAAAGTCAGACCTAATCAGTTGGAAAAGCATCAAGTGTTCATGGGTAGCTCAGTGAATATAATAAAAATGACAATACTAGCAAATTAATTTACTTCTTTAGTGCCATACCATTCAAACTCCCAAGAAATTATTTTACAGATCTAGAAAAAAAACAGTAGGAAAGTTCATTTGGAAGAATAAAAGGTCAAGAATTTCAGGGGAATTAATGAAAAAAAAAAGCTGATAAGGGTGGCCTTGATGTGCCAGATCTAAAATTATATTATAAAGCAGCAGTCATTAAAACCATTTGGTACTGACGAAGATATAGAGTAGTCGATCAGTGGAATAGGATAGGATCACAGGACAAACTAGGCAATAACTATAGCAAGCTAGTGTTTGCTAAACCCAAAGACCCCAGCTTTTGGGATAAGAACACACTATTTGACAAAAACTGCTGGGAAAATTAGAAACTAGTGTGGAAGAAATTAGGGCTTGACCCACACCTAACACCACATACCAAGATAAGATCTAAATGGGTTCATGATTTAGATATAAAGAGTGATATTATAAGCAAATTAGAAGAACATAGGATAGTTTACTTCTCAGACCTGTGGAGAAGGAAGGAATTTACATCCAAAGAAGAACTGGAACTCTTAATTAAACACCAGACAGACAATTTTGATTATATTAAGTTAAAAAGTTTTAGTACAAACAAACCTAATGCAGACAAGATTAGGAGGGAAGCAATAAATTGGCAAATCATCTTTACATTTAAGGGTTCTGATAAAGGCCTCATTTCTTTTTCTTTTCTTTCTTTTTTTTTTTTTTTTCTATCAGGGTAGATGCTTTTTTGTTGAGGCAGTTGAGGTTAAGTGACTTGCCCAGGGTCACACAGCTAGGGAATGGTAAATGTCTGAGACCAGATTTGAACTCATGTCCTCCTGACTTCAGGGCTTATGCTCTATCCACTGGGCCACCTAGCTGCTTCTAAAGGCCTCATTTCTAAAATATCTCATACTTATAAGAATTCAAGCCACTTCCAATTGATAAATGGTTAAAGGATATGAACAGACAATTTTCAGATGATGAAATTAAAACCATTTCTAGTCATATGAAAAGGTGCTCCAAATAACTATTTATCTGAGAAATGCAAATTAAGACAACTCTGAGATACCATTACACACCTGTCAGTTTGGTTAAAATAATAGGAAAAGATAATGCCAAATGTTGGAGGGGATGTGGGAAAACTGGGACACTGATATATTGTTGGTGGAACTGTGAATGGATCCAACCATTCTTTTTTTTTAAGCTTTTTATTTGTATAACATATGTATGGGTAGTTCCCCAGCATTGATCTTTACAAAGCTTTCCATTACAAATTTTACCCCCAGTCCCCTCCCCTCTCCTAGATGGCAAGAAGTCCACTACATGTTAATAATGTTGAAATACTTTACAAGTTGTGCAAGAAAAATCCTATCTATAAGAAAAAAAAAAGAAAATCAGAGAAAGGAAACACAATGCAAGCAAACCTCAATAGAGAGCAAGAAAATGTTATGTTGTGGTCCACATTTCATATGTAAATGGCTTTCTTCACTGAACAATTGGAACTGGTTTGAGACATTTCATTATTGAAGAGAGCCATATCCATCAGAATTGATCATCATGTAATATTGTTGTTGCCGTGTATAATGATCTCCTGGTTCTGCTCCTTTCACTCAGCACCAGTTCATGCAAGTCTCTCCAGGCCTCTCTGAAATCGTCCTGCTGGTCATTTCTTACACAGCAATAATATTCCATAACATTTATATACCATAATTTATTCAACTACTCTCCAATTGATGGGCATCCATTCAGTTTCCAGTTTCTAGCCACTACAAAAAGGGCTGCCACAAATATTCTTGCACATGTATGTCCCTTTCCTTCCTCTAAGATCTCTTTGGGATATAGGCCCAATATAAACACTGCTGGGTCAAAGGGTATGCACAGTTTGATAACTTTTTGAGCATAGCTCCAAATTATTCTCCAGAGATCCAACCATTCTTGTGAACAATTTGGAACTATGCCCAAAAAGTTATCCAACTTTGACCCAGCAGTGTTTCTTTGGGGATTATAGACGCTGAGTGAAATGAGCAGAACCAGGAGATCATTGTACATGGCAACAATAAGACTATATGATGATCTATTCTGATGGACATGGTTCTCTTCAATAATGAGATGTTTCAAATCAGTTCCAGCTGTTCAGTGATGAACAAAGCCATATACACCAAGGCAGAGGCCTGTGGGTATCTGAGTCTGGACCACAACATAGCATTTTCACCCCCTCTATTAATGCTTGCTTGCATTATGTTTTCCTTCTCAGGTTTTTTTTTTCTTTCCTATACAGCAAGATAACTGTGTAAATATGTATACACATATCAGATCTGTCAAATATTTTAACATAATTAACATGTATTAGACTTCTTGCCATCTAGGGGAGGCAATGGAGGGTAGGAGGGAAAAATCTTTAACAGAAAGCTTTACAAGGGTCTGTCTTGAAAAATTACCTATGCATATATTTTGCAAATAAAAAGCTCTTAAAAAACATTTGGTGCTTGCTGATGGTTGAAAATAGATGCTACTAATAATTTTAAAGAAGACTCCATTTATTCCTATGCTTTCTAGTGTTTTTAATGAGAATGGGTGTTGGATTTTATCAAATACTTTTTCTTCATCTATTGAGAAAATTATATGATTTCTGTTAATTTGACTACTGATACAATTATGCTAATAGTGTTCTTGATATTGAACAAGCCCTGCATTCCTAATATAAATCCCAGTTAATCATGGTGTATTATTATCTTGGTGATAACTTGCTTTATTCTCTTTGCTAATATTTTGTTTAAGATTTTTCATCAGACTTCCGGGGGAAAGAGCCAAGATGGCAGAGTGAAAACGTGACTCTTTGCATCCTCCTCCGATTTTCTAAAAAAACAACAATAAAATAAGCCTCTGAAGTGATCTTCAAGTCAACGAATCCAGAAATATTTGGACACTGCTTTCTGAAGAAGTTCATATCAGATTTGTCTAACTCGGACAGAGGGATAAAGGGTGGACTCAGGTGTAGGCCGGAAGTGAGGGTGGGACTCAGCTCAGCTCTTTGTGGCAGAAACTCCACACTCCAAACTCCAAATACCTGGAGTTTATCTGAGGCACTCCGGACACTCTGCCCTGATTGTGGCCAGGTGTTCTGGCAGACTTGCCTTGCTTAAGGAATAATCCCGATTTAGTCCTAGCCCCACTGGCCCAGTACCTTAAGTTAATTTGCCAAATTGCCCCAGGGCAAAGATTTTTCCGAGCCTTAAAGAGACATCCACACTGTCTAAAAAAAAATGAAGAAGAAAAAGATAGCTCTCACCATAGATAGCTCTAATCAAGAGAAAGAAGGGATGACCCCAGATCCTGAGGCTCCTTTGGACAAAACTCCAAAGGAAGTTATTAAGGACCATCACTGGTCCCCTTTTCAAAAGGCCTTTCTGGAAGATTGCATAAAGAACCTCATAAGAGAGCTGGAGGATAAATGGGAAAATAAATTGAAATCAGTGCAAGAAGGATATGATGCCCTGCAAAAGAGATATGAAAAAGACACCAATTTATTGAAAAATAAAATTAGTGAAGTGGAAAAAGAGTGCAATGAACAAAAAAATTCAATTGGCCAGTTACAAAAGGAGCTTAAAAAGGTAACTGAAGAAAACAACACTTTAAAAAGAAGAATTGAACAAATGCAAGTGAATGACTCAATAAGACTTCAAGAATCAGTCAAACAAAAACAAAAAAATGAAAAATTAGAAGAAAATATGAAATATCTCCTAGGAAAAACAACTGACTTGGAAAATAGATCTAGGAGAGACAATCTAAGGATTATTGGACTTCCTGAAAGTCATGATGAAAAAAAGAAACTAAACACTATCTTCCAGGAAATCCTGAAAGAAAACTGCCCTGAGATTGTAGAATCGGAAGGCAAAATCCCATTGAAAGAACTCACCCGATCACCTCCTGAAAGAGACCCCAAAATTAAAACCCCAAGGAATATCGTGGATAAATTTC
>JAJPUD010012423.1:0-44901 GCA_023553655.1 Myrmecobius fasciatus | reverse complement strand
ATAGATAGATAGATAGATAGATAGATAGATAGATAGATAGATAGATAGATAGATAGATAGATAGATAGATAGATATGAAATAAAGAAAAGCAGTAGGCACAATAATTTGTGGTATTCTGTGAAAGACTGGCAACTAGTAAAGGTGCTATTCTCTGTCATTAAGCATAAGGCTTTGACCATATTGTTAAAACAGAAATCTAATGAAATGATGAAGAATTTTGCCTGTTTAGCTGGGGGAATAAGGTGATAAAGGGATTACATTATCAATTATTATGTATCTTTTTAAAAAAAAGATATGAGCCATTGAAGCAGAATTGAGTTTTTTCAATATAAATTTTTTCCCTGTTAGAATAATAGGTGGTTTGTTCTCTCACCTAACCCACCATGCTCTCAATTCAGTCATTCATATTAGGTCTGAGTTAGCCATTTCATTATTAGGAAACTTAATAGGGAAATTCTCTAAAAATACAGACCAGGAATTTCTCTATAACTTAACATAGAACGTTACCTGATGGCCTTAAGATACTAGTTTTTGGTATGAGGTCCCACAGCTAAATTTCTTGAATTCAGATCTTCCTGACTCAGGAGCCAATTTTCTATCTCCTTTTCCACTAAGCCACTTATTATGTAAGGAATACATAAACTTCCAGTGGTAATTTTAGTACTTTGTTTGTCTTTAGGATTTCTTCAGTATACTTTTTACATCTTGATTTATGATTATTTATAGCATTTTCCAATCAAAAACAAAAATGCATTTTTCTAAATAAATATCTCAAAGTTCTTATAGTAAAAGAGAAATAATTTAAAAGAAAACTGGTATTTCTGCCTGCTGGTTTCTTGTGTGTAGTGCATAATTTTTTTCATTTTTCTTTACATGAATTGTTTCTGACATATCTTATAGTGATCTTCCTTCTTTATTGTGATTAACTTTGTGAATTTACTCCTGTCATAACTGCCAAAGCCTAAGTTATCCTCTAGTTTTTCAGTAAGGATATATCCAAGCATATATTCACTGTAACTAGTCACTTAATAGATCATGTGATAGATATTCACTAAGTATTGTACTTTCATTTGTGAGGATAGAGGATAACATTGCTTTGATAAAGTTTATTTCCTGATATACAGGGGGGAATGGTATGACTTTTTTTTTTCATTATGAAGTTTATAAAAATTTTAACAAGTTACATCTTAAGTGCTTAGGTTTAAGATTTCTAAGAGTTAGGGAGTGAGAAAATTTGTAGATGAAAAAATTTTTTAAATTATGCCATAAATTTGAGAAAAATCCTTTATTCTGATGAAAATGTCAGTAGTCATGGAAGTGTGGTAAAAATGAAAACCTTTGGCCTGGGTCTGCTTAAATTGAAAACATTTTTTAATTAAAGTTTGACTGCATTTTGTGTCTCCATTGCCTAGCCATATCCCATTTTATCCTTTGATTCTGTTCTTTTCTAAGTATGACTTGCTTTAATTTCTAAATAAAACTTTATCTTTCAATTCCTGTACTGCTTCTTTTGTCTCAAAGTTAAAATAGAGCATCCTTGCCTTGTCCTCTTGCTAGATTATCAAAATTTATTTTGTTGTTTATTTTATTTTATTAATAAATTATTGATAATTTAATTTATTAATTTTAAATTTTGATTTGTTTTTATTAACTTTCAGGACAAGTATTTTGTTGAACAGTAATTTGAGTAGTTTCAGGAAAATCTGTAGATCAACAAATACTATTATTATGAAAAATGGACTATGACAAAAACAAATCTGAGCTTTGCTCAGATGGCTGGTTATCAGATGGTTATCTTATGAGTTCTGGACCTTCAGAAGTCCCATCTTACAGTCTTTACCTCCAGCTTTATCTTAAATATTTCCCCTACTGTTTCCTATGCTTAAGTCAAATCGAACCAGCTGTTATAAAGGCAAAATAGTGTAATGGAAAAGTTATTGGCTCTGGGGTCAGTAGCTTCAGGTGTTGCCTCTGATACTTATTTATTATCTGTGCAACTTTGGAAATGTCATGTGCTCCCTAGGTCATAGTTTCCTCAACTGTGAAATGGGTGGCTAGGACTTGGTAGCCTGAGGTGATCCTGTGAACTCCCCACCCACACTCATGCCTAAATTCATGTGGTTCTTTCTCCCTGGTTTTCTTTGTTGTATCCATCCTTCAAGGACAAGCTCAGATTCAGATGCCCCTCCGATGTGCCATTGATGGAGCTCCCCAGCCAAAGGCAGCTTCTCCCTTTGAAATCACATAGGACTTGATGCCTCTCACAGCATTTGCCTCTTTTTGTCCTGTATGGTCGCTGTTCAGTCACACCCGGCTCTTAGCGACCCTGCCATCCAGGAGATTGCAGTATAGGGGAAGTGACTTGTACAGGGTCACACAGCTAGGACATGCAGACTCCACCGAGCCCCCAGAGTCTTGCATTCTGCTGAGTTTTCTTCTGGTTTACCCCCCACGATGCTGAAGTTAGCAGGCTGGTCCCCAAGAGACCTCAGAGATCATGTCACCCTGGCACACTGAGTTGAGGGGGGTGAGTCATTTGCCAACAACCACTCAGGCAATGAGGAGGATGAAGGGGAAGAGGGGACGAGGAGCATGTGAAGGTGACTGTTTACCTAGTACATTATGGGCAGCGTCTCAAGCATGCCTCACTCCAGACTAAATTAAAAATTAATTTATTATCAGACAAAGGAGAATGTAGAGTAAAAATAGATAAGTACAGTATATGACCCTAGTATCAAAGAAATGTAGCAGCCACTTATCTTAGGATATGTCAGATGACCTGTTATTCAAATCATTCGGCACTGTAATTGCACACAGCTTTTATAAATCCTATCAATAAAGCTCATTTCTCTCTCTTTGTAGCTGCTGTATATTACTGAATATATGTGTCTTTCCCAAATAATTAGTAATATTGAAGATCTATTTGACTTTAAATCCAAGAAAGCAAAGAAACTTTAGACAACTTCCACTCTTAAAGAAGAAACATCCATAAATTTGGAAATTAATAGTTTTACATTTTCCAAGAACGTTTTATTGAAAGCTGTAGAAAGCATATATTTTAGTTCTGTTTTATAAACTGAAACTATTTTATTAATGATGAAAGGGAAGCATTAATTCCCCAAAATTGTTTTCATATATCCAGGGTTCTTTTGTTAAGTAAATGAATAAGAATGTACCATAAAACATTTTTTGAGTGATAAATAGTGGAAAATGTTTTGAAATTAAAATTGTTTTCATTGGTGAGTAAAATATTTCATGTTAGAAGGTGCTTTCAGATGATTGTTTTATAATATTTAGAAGGAGAGTTACTACCTATTTTTGTCAAAAGTGTCTCATCTATTCTCCAATTTCATTCCTATAGCCCTCGCTTCCCTGTAATGTAACTTTAAGTAGTATATTGATAATATATTAGTTTATTATACCTTTAAAAGAGCCAGAAAGTATTCTTGCCTAGCACATAATCAGAAAACAGTTATGAGGCTTTTCTTTATGCTCATGTTAATTTTATTATGTTAACATAAATTAGTTTTTTTATATTATTTGACCAAATCAGTTTTAATAACCTATAACATATTCCTTAAATCATACTTTAATTTGTTCCTTATACAGCTTCGATAAACACAACGAAAATCATATTTTTAAAATTTTATTTTGCTGTCAATAAAACTTATCTCCTAAAAATTTAAATCACATCTTTCTAAAGTAACATTTACCTCCTCACATCTTTAGCAGCTATCAGACATGACATGGGACATATTCATTGACCCTAAAAATTTTCATCAGAATCATGCACTGAAAGAGGGCAGCCCCAGCCAGACAAGAGGCTCATTTCAATTTTAACGGCTGTAATTAAAGGTTAATTCACTGAGTCAGGATTAACGAGGAAAGTACAAATGATAGGCAAGCAGCTGCCTTTATAATACAGGATTAGAACAATGCAATTACACTAGGAATTAGAAAAAATCAACTTCTATAAAAGGTTCTTTAATGAACAAACTACATTTCTCTGAATTTAATATCAAAACAAAAGTACAGGATGATTCCTTTAAAAAAATAAAAGCTGTAATGCTTGATTACTATTATGGCACAGAGTGCAGCATGTCAAATACAGTAATAATTGTTGATGCTAGATAGTTTGTTCTGTAGATTACAGAAGAAGGGTGGAATTTGAGGTTCTTTTGAAATGCAGAACCTTTTTACAATTCAAACTTAATGTTTTAAACAGTCTGCTATCATTGTATGAATCATAATTGACCTTTCCCATAGTACCTGCTCCTATTTACACATTTTAATCTAGTATTCTATCCCTGAAGTAGTTTTTTGCTCCCTGACTTAGCTGATACTTTCTGTGAAAAGTCTATTTTGTTTTCAAAATTACTATCATGGGATTAATTTGATAATTATTTTAATTATAGCTTGAGCTTTGGTTATAGTCTTCATTCTGTTTAAAATGTACTGCATTACTTTTAAATGCGATATCCTTTAATCTCAGGTCATGAGCACCAACTTTTACATGTAATCAACATTGTTAGAAAATTCCTGACTATTTTTTACTCCAGTCTTCTGTTTTGATTTGCCAGTTTTTCATGTTAACTGATTGAATATATTTAAACATTTAAAAAAAATTAGCTAGTTGTAAGGTCTGTCAGATATTTATTATCTGTCAAAGAATTTAGAAAAAAAAGTTGTAAGCATTTGTGCTTATAGATGCAAAGAAAATAAGTGCCTATCATAAATGCAGACTGGAAAATTGTTTCTTGAAAACTGAGATTCTATAAAAGGAGTTTGCATTTTGTCAATTGTTCTTGAAGTGATTTAGGGCAATAAATCTGTGTACTGGAGTAAATCTTGAGTATTGATGCTTAGAAGCTAATAATCCAGTAGCATCATTGCTGGGAAAATATATAGTGCTATTTGAAGATTATGTAGCTTGTGATATGCAAAAACCTTAACACAACTGTACCATTATTGCTGTGGAAATGAGTTGTAAGCACAATATGGATTTGCTTGATAAGATTTTTTTTTTAAACTTTTTTGCTAAACTGACAGACACATGTTAAAATTTTTTTGAATATACACACATATATACATACACATTGTGAGTAGCAGAAGAAAACCTTGTAGTTTTCCACTGATATTTAGATTAATTCAAGCATTGTGTCTGAGGAAAAATTCTAGGACAGAATGCTGTTTTGAAAAATATTTTGACATTAAGAGCTCTAAGAAATAGTATTTAAGCCTCTTTTGGTGTGGGCAGTTGATAACTTTTCATTCATAATTAGCTCATAGAGAACCGAGAGACATTTCAGGGAAATTGAACTGTCAGTGGGTAGAAACAAGCATTTGACCTCATCACATTGAGTGGGGCCCATCATAATTTGTTCATTTGGTGCCCATCAGCCCAGCCTCATCTCTCATACGGCACCTCGCTGACCTTCCCTCTCCAATTCCGCTCAGTTCAGCTTTAATTATGACTCGGCAGACCCGAAGAAATATTGCAGCTTGCTCTCAAAAACCCTGAACTGCCACTCACCAAAAGATTGGTTTTTAACAGGTAATAAATGCCCAGAGGAAATGGCGCTGTGTCCCCCACACAGCACTGGAGCTTCTTTTGAGGTGTTGTTGCCTCTTAAGTGTTGTCACTATTGTCTAGTCAAATTTTTATTTTTTCAACTGTAGTAGACTTATGAGTCAATTCAGTGCTAGAGGGAAATTACTAAAATTCCTTAATTTAGGTGAACTTTTATATCATATTCTCCTACCCAAATAATGGTTAGTGACTTTTGATTAGCTAACAACTTCACTAAAGTAACAGCTATTGACAGTTGAGAAGCAAATGTAACTGAATATTACAAAAAGGCTTTTAACCTGTAAACATGTTTCTTGACTATTAATTTCTGAAAAGAAAAAAAAGTTTAAAACTAACATTGACTATTTCTCTGAGGGAGACTTGAAGATAATAATTCCTTCTCCAGCAATGAAATTAATTGTGCTTCTTGAATCACCCAGCTGGGAAATCCTGCTGAGAAAACAATCAAATTCTTTACTAACAACAGTAGTAAAGCCTGAAGTGAACCTCTAGTTTACCTGTCTCAGGAGGGTGTTTTGAAAAGCAACTTGACAGAAGTCAGAGAAAACGTGAGAGGTAAATATAAGACTTGGAAATTTGTGTAATATCCTTAGTTTCTGAATTAAACCCCTGAAGGTTCCAGTGCAAATAAAAATATTGAAAACTCTAGTCCTATACTGTGTATCCTTGTAGTGAATGTTAAACTGTCAGCAGGATTTTCAGGTCATTTGACAAAAAGGATACAGGTGCAGTAGCTAGCAGTGAAGGTGACTGCTGGTTTCATCAATCACTTTGCCTTTCTTTAAGTTGATACATAATGGACCCCTTCAATCAGCTTCCTTGTTCTTTGTCACTTGTTTAGGAAGAAGAAAAAAGAGAAGGGTGGAAAGGCTGGACTCTAAAGTCAAGGTTACAAAATGAATTGTTGGTTATTTACTCTGGGTACAAAGGATAAGTCAGGGTGCAAGGGGGCTGTTCATAAAATGGTCAGTTTGTCAATGGGTGATAATAGGCAGTTTGAAGCTTCATACAGACCCTGAGCAGTGACAGTGCTTGTCACAGCAGTGACTTTACACAAGAATTTGAAATTAAGACATTGCTTTGTGACAGAGACATGACATGTGCCAGAAAATGTGTTAATAAAGTGTTTGCTTTGTTTCCAGGGGGTCATACCAAATGATGTTCCCATGACAAAGTTTGTTTAACCACAAGAAGAAAGTTGTGGTATAAATAAATTGTGAATACATGTAGCTTACTATATGTTATTTAATGTTTGTATTTCTGCAAAGACTACTCGTACCCACCATTGTTTAAACCTATTGTTTGAATTTCCCTACATATGAAGTTAAATTTTCTTAGTTTATTTAGTAATTGAAGAATTGGGGGGAGGCAATAGTAAAGCTTTTTCTTATGGCATTTTCCCTCATTATATCTTAATGATCACAGGATTTTTAACAAGGGGGAAAAGTGGAGATCAACCCACCAGTATTGTGCATTCAGTTTTTGTCTTTTAAAAGGTTCTCTCAAGAAAAGTGGTTCCTTTTTTGTATAAAGAAAACATGCTGTCACTTAGAGGTCAGACATTTTTGATAGAGGGTTTAAAAAAAAAATAGGTGTTGAGAGCCATAATTCGTATATCTTATTATCATTGGCCCTGACACAGACTGTGGCCTTAGGGTTCTCATTTTGTTTTTCAGAACTGCATTTTACCCACAGTGATACAGCTTAATAAACTTGGATTAATTTTAGAATTATCAGTTAAAAGGGATCTATGCAGAATCCTCATTCAACTTGAGAAATTGCTTGTTAGAAAGCATTGGTAGTAGATAAAAATTCCTTATTCTTTCTGTCTTCTAAAGCCAGTTAAAGTTAAATAGCTGGTTGTCAGTCAATATCTGCTACATTCCTTGTAGACTTGGAAAATATGGGTAGAATTTAGGCAACTTCAAATTTTCTGGTAAAGGATTTACTAAACTTAATCTGTCAACTAGATTTGGAATCAAACAGCCTAGCCTAACTCTGCTTTTTACTTCCTATCTTACCTTAGGTAGATCACTTGGCTTTTAAGGCCTCAGTTCCCTCATCTATGGAATGGGGAACGGTTGAATTGACCTGGGTGGCCCCTTAAGTTTCTTCACTCTATATTTGTGATTCTCTGATTTATGCCTACATTTCAAGTTAAATTTAAAGAAACAACAAGAAACTCTCTTTAGTGATATGGCTTCCAACAAAAAATATCTCTTCCTCCTCCCCTTCCCCCCATTGTTAATAGAATGTGGTAGTTCAGCACAAATTGACTTTTATTTATGTTACTGACCTCATATTTTAAATATAGGCAAGCATAGGGGCAGCTAGGTGGCGCAGTGGATAGAGCACCAGCCCTGAAGTCAGGAGGACCTGACTTCAAATCTGGTCTCAGACGCTTAACATTCCCTAGCTGTGTGACCCTGGGCAAGTCACTTAACCTCAATTGCCTCAGCAAAAAAGAAAAAAAAATAGAGGCCAAGCATTGTTTATGTATACTTTTAAGTACCATCATCATTTTTTTTTTACACCAGAGATTACAATGGACAATATATGCAAACTTGCCCAGTGTTTGCACTGTATAGAGCATTTTTAAAGTTCAAGAAATTGAATTAAATTCAGCATGCAGTCTTTGTGATCACTATATACTAGGTGCTTTTAATCACTTAAATTACAGTGATACAAAATGAATATAACTGCCTTCAATGTCCTTAATATTTAATAGTGAGAATCAGACCCACAGACAAATATGGTACAAAACAGAATGTGAGAAGGGTAAAGGAGAAATAGAGATAAAATACTAAAAGAAAGTTTGAGGAAGGAGGCAGTGAGCCACTAAAGATCTTCAAGCAGGGAATGGTTTAAGAAGAATGGGCATTACTTAATGGGCAGCAAAATGAGAAGTGAATTGGAGAAGTGACAGACTGAAGGCAGAGAGAGATAAAGGGCATGGGCTGAGATGATTGCAGTGTAAATATAGAGGAAGGGACAGGTCCAAGAGAATTATAGTGGAGCCAATAAGTCTTGATACCTGATAGGATCTTGGCAGATGATGGAACATGAATTAGATGACTAAGATTTGGAGCTTTGGGAGCTAGGAGATGCCATCATCAACTGTATTAAGTATGGGGGAATGCTTATGCAAAAGCAAAATATGAGTCTCTGTTGTTAAAGAATTTATATTCCTTTTTTAAAATTTCAGTTTTATTTTATTTTCAATTGCAGATTCTCTCCATTTCACTTCCCCTTCCCCAACTTTGAGAAAGCAAAAAGAAGAAAAAAACCCTGTTGAAGAGATCCTCAATATTGTTTTGGACCAGGAGAAACTAAAGAAAGCAGGCAGAAAGTTCTGATTGAGATCAGTTTAGCTCCATGGTCCCACCTTTTTGGGGAGGTGGTCCAATCTGAAATCCAAATTATGCCAAACTCCTGAAATCTACCCTCCCTTGAATAGTCTCACCTTGTCCTTTCCTGTCAGGAATCCCAGTCATGTTCCTGAGGCTAAATTTTTCCTATAAAGCAACTTATAGCCCATGACTTTGATGCTGCCCTCCTTTGAGTCAGCCAGCCACAACAGTCTGCCTGGTGGTGTCTTTGTCCTTCTCCTTCCCCCATGCCGGGTATGCTCCACTATGCTTCTGACTTGTCCTTATTAACTCTTGTAGGGTGCTAAGTCCCTTTTAGGATTTAGCCTGCCAGCCCAACCTTATGGGGTGCTCCTTTCTCCTGGTTAATTGTCTGAGGAACTTGTCTTTCATATGCTCTCTTGCTCTGTTTCATATTTACTATTCCCAGTATCTATTGTATCCCTTCATTTTGTCTGTAACCTATTCCCCTAAATAAAACTACCTTTTACCGAAGAGAATGGCCATTGTGAATTCTTCACATGACTGAACCTCAACTTTTGGTGCCAGCCGTCATTTGGAGACAAACCTCACACCATAGATCACATCACTGTTTACAAGTAGATATAGTCAAACAAAAAAAATTTCACTGCATACTTCAATTTGTACTCTTGAAGTTATACATCTCTGGAAGTATAGTTCTCAAGAACTATAGTTGGTGCCATTGTGTTGATCAGTTTATCTTTATAGTATAGTTATTGTAGAAATTGTTCTTCTGGTTCTATTTGCTTCACGTTGTATTAATACATATAAATCTAAGGTTTTTCTAAAAAATCATCTCCTTAATCATTTTGTGAGAGACTTATAAGGGTTAAGTTTCCACAGAATAGTTAGGTTTTGATTCCTCAGAAACCTTGAGCAGATAATGAGAAGTATTTCAGAATGTTGCAAGCTTCATGGTAATGTAAGATAATAAGTATCACTGGCCAGTGAGCTTTCAAGAGGAGAAACTAACTTGGCTACAAATTTTTGATAAAGAAGTCTAAACTAGAAACTGGTTGAAATTGACCAGTCAGTGACCTGTAGAAAGCTTTTCTTTATTGTGCTTGCTTAATAAGCTTCATGCATATAAGCAAACACATCCTGCATAAAATTAGAGCCTCACTAACAGAACATGGGATGTATGATGAGGGAGGAAGAATATGCTTTGGAGCAACATATAAGCGGTGATGTAACCCGAAAGGTAACCAACCAATCTGTTCTCTGAAGGGAAGGAACTACTAAGAACTAATGGCATAAAGCTTATCTTGCTTTTGTACTACTACTACTACTACTTCTTCCTAAAGAAGGGCAGAGCCACTTCTGATCAGAAATATCCAGTTCTTCTGGACACTCTCTTGGCAATAAACTTTCCTTGATACCTAAATTCCAGTGTCAGGTGTGTTTCTGACAGTTTTTTATAGCACAATAGCATTCTGTGATACACATGTACCATAATTCATTTAGCCATACCCCATTGATAAGCACTCTCTTGTTTCAATTCTCTGCTGCTATGAAAAGAGCTACTATAAATATTTTAGTGTATAAAAGTCCTTTTACATTTTCTTGGAACTTTTTAGGTGTAGCTTTAGTAGTGGTATTACTGCAAAGGTATTATTGCAAAGGATATACATAATTTAATAGATTTTTAACATAATTATAAATTGCTTTCCAGAATGTTTAGACTGGTTCACAATACTATCAGCAATTCATTAATGTACCTGTTTTCCCATAGCTCCTCCAGCATTTGTATATTCCATTTTTTGTCAACTTTGCCAATCTGATAGGAAATTTTTGTTTCTTGAACTTTTTAAAAATATGGTTATTGATAGTTTGGATTTCTTCATTGGAAAATTGCATGTTCATTTTCTTTGATCATATATCAGTGGGGGAAATGGCTCTTAATCTTATAAACTTTAGTCAATTCCCTGTAGACTTTTTTGAAAAAACATGCTGAAAGGATTTCCCCCCAACTTTCCACTAAAGAACTTACATTCTCATAGTAGGAAAAAAATGTGTATGGGGAAGAGATGGGCAAGGAAATGAGTTATGGTCTGGGAAGTCCTAAAAATGGTGACTAAAATTTTAGGGCAGTTCATTGACATATCCTTTCCTGAGACAATGGCAATATTGATTTGACATTATATATTATAATTCTCAAAGGAAAAAATGGAAATCAGAAGGGAAAAGATATACATTCTCAGGCAGGAAAGAAATTGGCTTAAGTAAAGATGAAGAGACACAGTCCCAAGAAAAGCAGAACTCAGTCACTTAGCTCCTCCCAGGCACGCTCTCTAATGGTCCAGCTTGGAGCCTAGAGCAGCAGCAGCAGCGATGATTAAAATACATTGTGGTCAGGATCACGATTGGTCAGATAGGTAGAACTAGGAGAGCCCAGTGTCAGAGAAGAGAAGTTATCAAGAATTGGCCAGAATAGAGGGAGGGATGAGAGGGGTGCTGGTCCATATTGCTAAGTAGTATAGAGGTGGAGAAGACAATAAACAGGTCATTAGATTTAGGAAATAAGAGATTATTGGTACCCTGGGGGTGAAAATCATTTCTGTGAACTAATGACAGGAAAAAAATTACAGGTTGTTGAAGTGGATATACGAAGTAAATTGAGTCAGTAAGGATGTGCAGAGGATGGTGTAGATCTGAACTTGGACAAAAATGTGAAGTTTTTCTTCAGTGTACTCCCTTTCTATTCCCAACACTCCTTACTTAGGCCATCCATTAGACTACTTTAACTGTAGGTTAAAACTCCACATGGGGTCATGTAACTGAATGTGGGACTCGTGAATAATTTGGCAATATTAAGTGGCTTCTGATTGCAATGACCAAAAATTAATTCAAAATCAAAAAATATAATCAATCAAAGCATTTCTGGCAGCACATGCCCACGTTGCATTGCATAACTTTACTGCAGTCTTGGTTCTGAACACACATGTTCACTTTACACTATACAGACACAAGTGCTGCCAGAAACACCTTGGCTCAGATTCAAGATAGAGTTACATAAAAATTTCTCAGGTGAAAGGGGGTCACAAGTGGAAAAGTTTTAAGAAACCCTGCTGTAGACATTTCCTCCCATCATCTGATATATTCAGCTTGATCCTTTTTGTCCTTTTACTTTTTTCTACTCTCTCTCTCTTTGAAGCCATATAGTTGAAACTCATGTCCTGTGTTTCAACCCCTCGAGACTCAGTGTTGGATTAGTGATTTCATTCATGTTAGTATACCCTTATAACAAGCACCCTATCTCATCTCGTTATGTATAATACTTGTTCATGTTTTCTTAGAAAGCTATAATATTACCTTTTAGATGTTATTGTTCAGGCCTTGTCATTTGGGTCTGACTCTTGCTGAACCCATTTTGTCTATTCTTGGCAAAGATACTGGAAAGGAGTGCAGTTCTTCTCTAGTTCATTTTATGGATGAAGAAACTGAGGCAAACAATATTAAGTGACTAGCCCAGAGTATCTGAGGCCAGATTTGAACTCAGGCCTTCCTGACTGCACCACCTAACTGTCCATTATATGTCGTAACTTTTATACAAAGTACTTTTATGTGTATTAAGTAATACGCGTAATTCAAGAATTAATTTGTACTAACAGGGAAGAGGAAATCTTCAAAATGGCAAGTGCATTTTTAGCAAGGCCTTAGTGAGATAATTCCTCATCCTTTATGTTACATACTTTTTATTAATTATAACAAATTATGATGAGCAATCATAATGGTTGGAATTTAAGACTGATGGGAATGATATTTGGGCATCAGCAAATAACAAAATGGTATTACTAATCATAGCATAAAATAATAATAATGATAATACCTGATTGACATCCACATAAGCACTTCACATTCATTATTTCATTTAAGCTACATAAGAACTATACGAGTTGAGTATTATAGATTATATTCTCATTTTGCAAATTTGGAAATAAACTACAGAGAAGATACGGGCATGGATTTAGAGAGGATGGTCGTGTAATAAAATCCTCTTATTTTACAGATGAGGAAATTAAGGCACAGGGAGTTAAATGGCTTGTCCAAGATCTCACAAGCAGTAAGAGGCAGAGCAGGGCTATTAGATACATACATGAATCTAAGTGAATCATCCAGTATCAGATGGCTATACAAATTTAGAAGGCTGAATTTGAATTTAGCTCTTTTCCAACTTCAAAATCAGCAATTTTTCAGCTTCACTAGTTTTGTATATAGATTCTGTCATTTGACAGAATAGTTGTTTTTCCCAGCTTTGTGTCATTTGCAGATTTTGCTTGCTGTTAGTTTTGGTTTTGTTTTGTTTTTTAATAGGAAAAGTGAGTGTCTGTAAGAACTACTTTGTTCCATAAAAATGACTAACAAACTCTATCACATTCTCTGGGATCTTGAAGCTCTGGCCTGATGTACTTTGAGTCTGTGAATGTCTTTAACATATTAAGAGATTTGGGGTTCAGTACATTTATCCAGAGCCCTCTACATTGGGAATGCCAGCTATAGCTTGGGGACTTATTAAAGAACATGACTATGTATAGACATAATATAATTAAGAGCAGACTGTTTAGTTATTAGGAGAAAATTACTTAATTTGCATCATTCATAGTAAGATAGAAATGGTTCATACCTTTCTTGATGATATTTGAACTACCTCATTGAGTTGTGAGGAAAGTGCTTTGCAAATCTTAGCCCTGAATAAATATATTGTTGTTTTTTTGTTTGTTTGTTTGTTTGTTTTTTTGCAGAGGCAATTGGGGTTAAGTGAATTGCCCAGGGTCACACAGCTTGGGACTGTTAAGTGTCTGAGATCAGATTTGAACTCAGGTCCTTCTGACTTCAGGGCTGGTGCTCTATCCACTGTACCACCTAGCTGCCCCCTATATTGTTATTCTTTTAATAAACCTTTACATTTGTCCTGTTGTTTTTCTTGTTTCCTCCTTTTCTACATGTATTAAAATTCTAAGATGGTTGATAATTCTCTGTATATCCACATTTGTCCCTTTAGAAAACTCATTTTTCTCCCCATTGGAATTATTGTACTTTGTGTCTTCTGAACTTTTTTTTTTTTCCTTTTGGATAACTGCCAATCATTCATGGACTGACCTGACTTCCTTTGTAGATCTTTACATTCAAGGGTTCTCCTTTTATATATCATAAGTTTTAAGATTGAGTGGATCAAAGAACCATTTCTAACACTGACATTCTGGAGGATAAGTCTGATAACAGCAAAGAAAGGAATGATATTTTTTGCTGCAGATCACATACACTCAACCAGAGACAAGATTTTTTTTGTTTTGTTTTGTTTTACTTTTGCTGTCATGTTTCAGTTATCTGGAGAAATCTGAGAGGAACAACAGAGTACTCTTATCACTCACTCTCCCTCAGACTAAAAGTCTGCTATTTAAAAGGATATTATCAGTAGTGATAAATATTTTGTATTTGATAACTTATAATCCCCCCACACAGCATACAGAATGTGACAAAAATCTGGAGTCTCTCACCTGGACATATAGGATTCCTCATGAATGTACCAAATCAAGGATTCCAGATAGTGTTTTAACCTTCACTGATAGATCTTGGAAAATATAGCCCATATTTCCCAAATACACAAGAACATGCCTTAAATGAATGCAAAATTAAAAGTGGTTGAGCATCTATTTGATAAGAATTTAACCACTGAAACTGGTTTCCCGTGTTTCAAACAGAAGAACAGTTAGCATAAACTTGTCTTTAAGACCACAGGTGAATTAGTAGCATGGTGGCATCTAAAATCCATAGAAGAAAAAATAACTACAGACTAATAGCTCTTTAGATAAAATTAAGTTAAACTTTATGGATATACTTTAGGTACAAATGTTTCTATTAAAAGTTGTTTTTTTTTTTTTAAAGCATGCACACACGTGTGTACATACACATAAGGATTACTCCCTCCCAATTTTGCATCAGTTTTTCCTTACTAGTATGGATGAGATCCAGAAGATAGTTTTCTTTGTTGATTACTCCACTATATGAAGAATAAAATGATTGATTCTTCAGATGGATGCTCCAGTAGCTATCCAGATATTTGTTAGTCTCCCATTATTCTATTTCTCCAAGCCAAACTTGCCATTTCTTTTCCAAACTCTTCATCTATTGTGTTTTTCATATTGGTTGAATATATAGAGAACATTTAAATTTTTCTTTCCATTCTATATCTGTTGGGCTAAAGTAAATTTGAAATAAAAACTATATAGAGCTCCATTACCTATCAAAATATAAACTTTCTAATCTGTTAGTCAAGGCCTTCCATGGTCCCTATCAGAGATATAAAACCAGAAGAACTGTCAGATATCAAATCTAGCTTCATTTTATAGCTCCTGAGTATTTTTTTCAGCCTGGTCTCACATAACTTTAAAATAACCTCCAGTACAATATTTATAATATCCCAATTATCCTTCATTCTCCCATCCTCAAGCTTTTGTTTCCCCAAACCTTTTCTCAAAAATATCGTGCAAAGGCTTTTTTCAAAATTCAGTTTCAGTATAATCTCCATGAGGACTCTTGACTCAAGGTAATTGGGATTCATTTAGTTCATTCAGCAAGCATTAATAAATGGTTAGGTACGCGGTACAGTGAAAAGACACTAACTCTGGAGTCTGAAATACTTGAGTTCAAAACAGAAACTACTTGTGCCTTCCTGGATAAATCACTTCACCTCTGTTTGCCTCATTTTCCTCAGTTGTAAAATGGAGATAATAACAGCACTTAATCTTGCAGAACTGCTATGAGCAAAAGATGAAGGAATATCTTGTAAAACACTCAGCATAGTGCCTGGCTGTGGTGTATGTGGAAGGTGACATATAAATATTTATTCCCTTTCCATGTGCAAATTACCAGGCTAGATAATTGGGATATTAAGATAAAAGTGAAATAATTCCTGCCTTCAGGGAACTTATTTTCTACAGAAAGTCCTTGAATTTTCTCAAGACACTTACTTCTTTGGCCTTCTCCTTTATATTTAAATAAACCAATTCATATTGTTGCTATTTATATTCATCTTTTTTCCCCTAATAGATTATTCACACTTTGTGCCTAGGATATATATTATTTCATTTTTGCATCCTCATCCTTAGTAGAATATAAAAGAAATATATTAGAATACTTAAAATATTGGCACATTAATAGAAACTTAAGAAGTGAAATTTTTGTTTGTTTTAACTGATAGAGGATAAGAAAATACGTTGAAGAGGTAGCAATATCAACTGGAACTAAAAGCCAGATTTTCCGTAATTATGATGGAAAGTTGACTTTAATATAAATCCAGTGGAAGTTAGGCTTTTATTCATGATTCAGAGAAAGTTGGAATGATTTAGACTTTTGTAAAGCTTGCTTTCATCTCAAGTGGCTGAGATAAACACTTAGAGGAAACAAGCAAAAGGTACTGGAACTAGATGAGAAGGTGGGTGGACCCTTCCTGTGTGGAAATGTTACTATCTTCCTTAAGGATTGGATTTATTTCTGGACACTGACCTTTTAAAAAGCAATGCATCATTTTCTATCCAACAAATGCCTGCCACAACCAATAATATGTTGGCATGTCCATTTTTCGGCTTACAGTACAAAATAAATGAAAGCCAAGGACATTACAATTGGGAGGGAAGGAAGACTATTATTTAAAAGGCTTTTAAATGATGTCACTATATATTCTTTTAACAACATCCTCTAAAAGCCTTTCAAAAAACAGTCCCTTCCTCCCACAGTTGTTAACAAAGACTGCACTGGGAACTGCTCTTTAAAAGGCTGTTAAATGATGATCCTATATTTTGTAACATCAACATCATTTAGAAACCTTTTAGAGAACAGTCCTCTTCACACAACTAGCAAAAAAAGAAAAAGAAAGAAAAAAACAAAAAAACCACCACCACAACAAAAAAAAACATAGTTGGGGGGGTACTTTTAAAAGGTTCCAGGATGTTGCTATCAATAAATATGGCAATATTGTTTAAAAAGCCTTCCTCCAATGGTGATTCAGCTTTTTGGCATATACATTCAACCTGATGACCCTCTGTTATACTGACAGATATACTAAAGAGAAACTTGACTTAATGACTTGGAAGATATATAACTTTAAATTCTTTTTAAAAAAATATACCATATGGATTTATGATTTTCTGTTTTTAAGCCTGTTGCCCATGTTTAAATATTTGAAAGAAAAAAGTCAATCATAGTAAAGCTAGATGTAATGTTTCTCAGAATGGCTATCTCAATGGTTGTGAAGGTTTTATTCATGTAATAATCCTGAAGAAATGAGGAAATGTAAAACATCCTAATCTTTATCACCAGAATTTGACCTCAAGACAAGTGTAAAATTCCCAGGACCCTGAATAGCATATGTTCCAAGTTATGATATGCATAGCTTTCTTGCAGTTCCTTTTCCTTATCATAGAATTAATGATGTGTGTATGTGAAACTGTCACTTGAAAGCTATTTTCAGGTATCTCATCTATCACATAACTGATGATTTTTGAGACAATTTTTAATCTCATTTTACTGATTTTCTTTGAAAATTATTATATTAGATAAATATACAATTGATTCAGATTCACATAATGAAAACCTTTTGCAAATTTTTTTCTTTTCTTATATCATTGATCACAGAAGAGAAATCTTAAATACCTAATTCTTTCCTCTACCTATGGAAGAGTGAGAGAGGAGGAAATAATTTCACTACTAGAGAAGACATAACTGACTGACTTCCTCCTTTAGTGCTAAATTTCCTTTTACTGCTTGAAAGTGGAATAAGGATCCATTATTTAATCTACGGTTTTGCAAACTTTATGTAATAATACTTCATTTTTTAAAAGCAAAATTATACCTTTTCCCATTTCATAAAACAATCTATACAAATACTTAGCTTGTATTTTACTTCAAATTAAGAATTTATTGAAATGTATTAAACATATAAAATAACATAGTAACTATTGCTGAAAATTCTGTATAATTGATAAAAATAAGAGGGATAGATATTGGACATGCGATTTTATCTGTAAGGGACTCTCAGATAAAGAATCTCATTAATGTGGATCTGAAACTTAGAGTCTTACAGAATTATCTAGAGTAGTGAGAGTGAAGTGACTCATCTATAGCCACACAGCCAATTTGTATGCTTTGAGGCCATCTTTTTATTCAATATTAACCATGATAATACTGCTAATACACTAGGTAGGGCTTTTTAAAAATTCTCAAAACATTGTGTCTTTGATGAAATTGCTATGCATAATTATTTCCTGATAGTGAAGATTGATATTTTATTTTTGTAGTAGCTTCAACTAGAAAGCCCTGTTCCACGCAAAAGAAGTTATAAATAGTAATAAAATTTGTATTGCTTTGTTTGATAAATCCAGAAACATTTTTATTTACCTGTGGCTAAAACAAGATTTCCAGGTTCAAATTCTTGTTTCAGCAAACCATTAGAAGACAAGTCAATTAAAAACATTCTTGTTTTGATGGAACAAGACCAAATTAATGACCATGGCAAAGGTCTTTATCCAGTCATCTTTAAAAATATCTAGCTCTTTGAAATAAAATGAAAATTGTTTCTATAAACCAGTAAAATTAATAATAAGCAGAGAATTTCCTTCTAATTCATTTCTAAGAGAAGTATATTTTAACTAGAGAAACATCAGAATTTTTGTAAATTAATTATTCATAGCTATAACTTCTTCATGAATGCTGTTCTGAAACAGTATATGAATTTGAGCATCTTACATTGATTTGTTTAGAGTATTCATATTTTCAGAAATATATGTCAGATACACATTTCAACACAGATTTTTTTTTTGTCATGAAATGAATTAACTACTAAGGAAAAAAGTAGCTTCTTCTGGCTCAAACAACCTTTAAAGTCTTTTGACCTAAGAAACATAGCATTTTTATGATGATATAGAAAGCAAATCTGCTACTTAAGTACTTGTATAAGAGTTATATTATTTTTCAAAGGAATGGTTTTTAGGTGACTTCTAAGATCCCTTCCATGTCTAAATATGTGGGCCACTCTTAAATTTTCAGGTACCTCATCAGTTCCCTTGGGATTAATTATCCCCCTCTCCCCCCCAACAGTTTTTAATCTTAAACTTAAGTTGTTGAAAATAACTCATTGTCTTTCCCCAAAAACACACCCTGTGTCTCTTGAGGATACTATCATTCTTCCAGTCACACAGGTTTCTGACTCTGGAATCGTCATTAGCTATTTCCTTCTCATCCCACATATATAGTCAGTTCCCAAGTTCAGTTGATTTTACCTATACTGCACAACTCAACCAGCTACCACTGAAGTTCAGGGTCTTATTACTTCTTGACTGGGGTTATTCGAATAACTTTCTAATGTATTTCCTTTCTTATCTTCTTTCCTTATTCTCTCCAGTCTATTGTATAATTCCAAGATGATAAACCTAAAGCACAGATTGTACTGGGTCATTCTCAAGCTAGTAAAGTACCCCCTCACCCTTCCCCCCACCCCTGTTGGCTCTAGAATAAAATATAGAGCTTTGGCATTTAAAACTCACTATAAACAAGCTCTAACTTGCCTCTCCATCTTAATTGTACTCTAATCCCTTTAAGTCTTTTAAGCTTTCAAAATAACCTTTTTGCTGTATTTCACACATATGGTTCCATCTCCCTCCTAAAGTGCACCTTTTAGTGCCTTTCCAAGTTCAGTTCAGATACCACCTCCTGTATGAAACCTTTCCATATCCCCTCAGACTTTTCCAGATCTACTGATTCTTCTGTGTGCTCCCCCCCCCCATTACCTTTGGGTTATTTCACAAATACTTGCATATGCTTATCTGCGCACATGTGGTCCCCCCTTAAGAAATACAGGCTTTGTGAGGGCAAGGACTTTAATTTTTGTGTTTGTATCCCTAGTGCCTAATACAGCATATAAACCTATTGGTTTATGTATAGTAGGCTCTTTATAAATGCTCATTAGTTGATTGTTCCTGATAATTATAATGTGATAGGGTAATCAGTCAGTCAACAAGCATCTATTAAGTGACTAGTATGTGCCAGACATTGTATTAGTAGCACTAGAAATACAAAGAAATAGCCAAAAAAAAAAAAAAAAAGTCCAAGGAGCTCAGTCTCATGAGAATAACGTCTAATAAAAACATGAAAGAATTATAAGCAGTATTAAATTGTGTCCAAAAAGGAAGGTCATTACTGACCTGAGTGTGCTAAAGAGAAAGTAAAAACTTAATTTGTAAAGTAGGAAATTGATATGTACAGTGTTACTGGAAAAACATGAGCATAGACAGGCACAGAGCCAGGACATATCCAGGGATTTGTGAATAGTATGATTTGGTGGATTGCAAGTGGGGAATAACATATGACTAGTCTAGCAAGATAGAGCAGTGCCTAATTGTGGAGATTCTTGAAAACTTATCAGAGGTATTTGAACTTCATTTTGTAGGCAGTCAACTTAAAATGAAATTTTGGAATAACAGTCTAAGTAAGTTGTTTGCCTTGTGCTTTACACTGTTTCATATATTTTAATCCTTCACCTCCTTATCCTATTACTAATTATTCTTTACCAAATCCCAGGTTTAGATTATTCTCACCATGTGCAGCAGAACACTATGCATCACTGCGGGTTCATATTGCGTAATCTTAACTGGACCCTCACTACAGCAAGAGAATTCATTTATAACATTTGGTATCCCACTCATCACAGTATCTATTCCAAATCTTTTTCATCTTTCCATTGATTTCTTAATTAACAAATCATAACCCTTTTCTCAATCCTCATCCTTCTCACCTTACTTTAGCCTCTTCCAAATTTGAATTACACTACCATCTTTTACTTTTTCACCCTGTCTTATTGTTCCTTTTTCAATCTCCTTTGCCAGAGCTTCCTCTGGATCACACCTGTTAACTAGTAAGTGTTTCCCTAAACATCTGTCTTAGGCTTCCTTCTCTTTTCCAAAAAACACCTGTGAACACCCAAGGTCAGGGGTCTACAGGGTCATAATTATTTTCCAAATATCATAAGATGTTAGTTGCCTATTAAAATACTCCTTTTCTTTTTCAACGAAATGATCTGTGTGAGGCCAAATTTTTTTCATATATTTCAACTAAAACAATATACTGCATTATGCTGAATGCAGAAACAGATCTGGGAATCTAGCTGTTTTCTATTAAATCATACATCAGAGAAATTTGCAGAAACATGTAAAACAGTGCCATATTTCTCACCAATTTTTTTCTGGGGGTGGGGGTGGTGGGAGAATATAAAAGGGTTTTTTTTTGTTTCATTAAAAATGTTATTTGTTACATAAAATGGGGTTATTCTTGTTTTCAAATAAATTAGCAAATATTTTAAAATGTATTTTACTTTATAATACTACAAATAACAACAGATAAAATCCACATGAATATAAACTCTTTGAGATGCTCAATAATTTTCAAGACTATAGGAATATAAAAAAAGAAAGTAAAAAGGGCCTGATATAAAAAAGTTTGAGAACTACTACTTTATAATATTTTGCTTGATCATTTTATTCACCTCTATGAGTTCATCATTTCTATACAGTTGAGTCCCAGATGTTTATATCCAGTCCTAATCTCTTTCCTTACCTCTAGTCCTGAGTTGCAAACTGTCTTTTGAATGGTTTAAATTTGATGTCTTATGCAACATGAAAAATAGAAATTGTCTTTTTCTTTAATCCCTGATCACTTCCAAATTTGCCTGTTATGTTTAAGAGCTCCCATCCTCCCAATCATCCAGATTCCTAATTTCAGTGTCATCTTCCCCATTCATACTCACCCTAGTATATCCAATCTGGTTTCCAATTGTGGTTTTCTTTTTCTTTTTTTTTTTTTAAACCTTCACAACATCTCTTGTAAGTGCCTCCTTCTCTCCACTAATACAGCTGTCACACTCATACTGCTAATCACCATTTGCCTAGACTATTGCATTAGTCTTTTAATTAGCCGCCTCTGCCCTGAGTCTCATGAAACATCAAAGTGGCACAGTGGTTGTAGCACCAGACTCAGAGGCAGGAAGACTCCATCCCCTCTCCCCCCTCACCCCTCCTCCATTTCTTATCTGCCCTCAGACACTTCCTAACTGTGTGACTGCAACTCACTTAACCTTGTTTGCCTCAGTTTCCTCATCTGTAAAATGATCTGAAGAAAGAAAGGGCAAACCACTCCAGTATCTTTACCAAGGAAACCCCAAATGGGGGAAAATTTGTGTGTGTGTGTGTGTGTGTGTTTGTGTGTGTATTTGGGTAGAGAAGAACATACATATATGCAACATTGAGATTTTGCTGATCGCATGTAGTTTCCCTTTTATCATGGTTCCAAGCACCTCGTGTGATACTTATCTCTGTACATTCTATAGACTTTCTAAAATAATAAGTTTAGAGCAGAAAGAGACCTTAGAAGTTAACATTTTATAGATGAGAAAACTGAGGAAGAAAAGTGAAGGAACTTTTGTAGGGTCACACTGGCATTAAGTGTACAAATCACTAAGTAGAATTCAAATGCTGGTCTTTCTGACTCCAGCACTCTATCCATTATACCAAGCTGCTTCTTTCCTCATAGGTAATGAGATCCATGTAGGCAGTGACTAGAACAGATTATTCTGTCCTCAGTGTATCATCCGGTGTCTTGTATTCAACAGAATAAATATTTTGTTGATTTTGTTATTGAAGTCCCAGTCCCAAGCAGAATACCACAAATGCATTTTGTAGCTCTTGTATGCATATTTCAAGATTATAAATTTGAACCTGAAAGGGTCTGCAGATGTTATAATTAGCAAATGACACAAAACTGTGATGACATGATATATGACTTAAGAGCCAAACACATTTTTACCAGTTAGAACATTTGGTGGAATCAAAGGAATAAGAATAAATATAAATGTAAAGTCTTATTTGGCCACAAAAAGTAACTTTGTAAGTGGAGACTAAGAGAAGCTTGAGTAGATAGCAGTTGTTCTGAAAAAGATCTTGGGGGGGGGGTGTTATTGGTTAGAAATTTAATAGGAACCAGCAGTGTGGTATGGCAACCAAAAAAGCTGATGTAATTTTGGACTGTGTTCAGAAGCATAGTTTCCAAAAATAGTATAGTGACAGCAGTCTCACATTGTACTCTGCCCTCATCAGAGCTCATCTGCAATACTGTAGTCAGTTTTGAGCATCACATTTTAAGAAGGATGTGATAAACTAGAGAGTACCCATCAGAGAGCAGTCACTGTGGTAAAAGGTCTTGAAATTATGCCATATGTAAATAAATTGGGGGAAAATGGGATATTTAGATCTGAGGACAGAAGACTTGGGATGTGAAATGGAGTGAGGAATAATAGCTGGGTTCTAGTATTTGAAGAACTATCAGATAGAGGAGGAGATAGGCTTGTTCTTTCTAGTCCTGGAAAACAAAACCAGAAAGAAGCATATGCGAGTGGGAAGTGCAGACACAAGTCGAAAAACTGTCCAAAAGTAAAATGGCCCAACTTGAGAGATTGCTAATTCCCTTTCTTTGCTGGTTTATGCATAGACAGCTGACCATTTGTTGGGAATATAAAGGACATTCCTTTTGTGAGTTAGACTAAATGACCCCTGAGATTATATAATCTTAGATTTGGAAGAGACCTCAGAGAACATTAGTCTACGTCCCTTATTTTTAAATAGAGCAAATTGAGGCCTAGAGAGGTCATGACTAGCCCAAAATCATCCAGATAATAAGAAACAGAGTTGGGAATCAAACCCAGGTCCTTTGATTTTACATACAGTATCCCTTCCATTGCACCATGATGTCTCCATATTGGGTGATGGTCTCTCAAATTCCTAAGTCCCATGAGGGTGGGAACTACTTATCCAGGCTTTGAATCTACTCTAAGTACTTCACGGGATCTTAATAAATCCCTTTTAAAAACCATTAATAAAACCCTTTCTTAAACTATTGAATTGCCTTATGGCAATTAACACAATTGCTTTATATATATTTTGTTTTCAAATTTAGTTATGTAAAAGATACAATTATAGAATATTACAATTACAGAATACAATCATAGAATATTAATGCTAAAATGGACCTTAGACTAACCTTCTTTCTTTAAAAATGATGATCTGGAGCCCTGCAAAGTGAGAAATTAAGAGACTTATTCAAACTTATATAGTTTGTGAGTTATAGAGATTAAAATTAAGGCTTCTAAATCCAGACCCAGTGGACATTATTCTACACTCAATTGTCCTGTTTTAAACCATTTACGTAAAGCAATAGGAAATTCAAATTAGCTAATTCTTTGTCTTACCTTCATCTTTGCAGTTTGGGAATACAGCCAGTTGGGTCCATTTGAAAATCCTTTATTACATACTTGGCTGATTATAAAGTATTGAAGATGGAACAGAAATCTCTCCAAATTTTCTGCGTAAAGAACAATATATAACAGTACTATGATTTTTTTTTTAGGTTATGGCTCTTACAAATTGAGGCACAGTATATATTGTGTTTAGTTAAAGCCATTCATGTAAAGATGAGAATGTATCCCTACTTGTAGTCTTGTTGGCACTTGGTTATTTTTATAAATAACAAACCTAAACAGATTCTAGGAATAAAATGAGTCAAATATAGAAATTTTCTTTATCTTGTAATATTTTCATATTTTTGAAATTTGGAGCCCCCCAAAATTGTATAAAGTTTTTGTTAATAAGTGCTATTAATTATTACTAATAAAGTTAATAGTATTCAGAGCATAAAATAAAGTAATACAATTATTTACAGAAAGCTTTGTATAAAAGTACCTTCTTTTAAATGTTACGGATAATGTTAAATAAGCTTCATTCTTAAGGAGCTACTTTGATATTCCATGTTTTATTTTTTCAATTCTCATTTTAAATTTTATAATTCAATCATTGTGAATAGCTATATTCAAAAAAGTTTTACAACTTTAATCTTAATAATCTCAAAAAAAAGCAGACATGCTATGTCATAAAATAACTATTAGTGACTAGTTTGTATCCTATAAATCTAACTTGAGTTGATAATATGGTCCATTACCAGCTAACTGCACAGAGTATTTTTCATTTTACACTCTTCAGTTACTTTTTAGTGAAGTGTTAAAAAATATGAAGCTTTTCTCCTCTCTAAAATTGCACGCTGTCTGTCTGTTATTAGGGAGATAACAGCTCTTATAAATGTTTCAGTAAGCGCTAAGTAGACAGTTATGTGCACTCTCATTCCACGCTTATTTGCTTACTGTAATAAACTGATAAAATATGTGTGGTTTGTCTCTGTGTATCTACAGGCATCATGAGTCACATAGATTTCCTTTAGAAATAATGTTGTGTCTGCAGAATTGATTGGTTATTTTCTTAAACCATCCAAAGGTACACAAACGACTTTTTTTATTATTTAAACATATGCTATGTAAAGATTTGTAGTGGGTGCTCTTATTGCTGCTACATGTTTCTTGTTCTGTTAACTCTTAGGGGAAGGTTTTTATTTTAGAGTAGCTGCAATTACCAGACTAATCATATCTGCAAGAAACACAGTAGGCCCAATTTATATTGATTGAATTCACATTTTTGATGCTTTCTTTATACATTGAAAATTTAAAGTGAAATATAAGCTAAGGACTTCAAACCCTTTACCCTTATGACAGTTCCTGGTAACATGTCTTAATGTTGAAGAGAGCTGGTTCCAGGGAGATCTGGGTGGAGGTCTTTCTTGAGACTTGTTGGTCATATAACCTTGAACAACTCCCTTAACCTCTCAGTGCCTTTTGCACCTTCTTGTGTGAGGTGCAGAGAAGTTGACAACCTGTACTGCTAGAGAAAACCCCAGGGGTTCCCTCTGATAGTGAAATCACCATCCCTGTCTTTGTGTCTTACTAGTCCCATTTGGGTTAATTAAATGTCAGTAAGAAAATGTTTTTTTGAAAGATGTTCTTTACCAGGAAAGTAAAATGTCATTTAATAAGGATCAGGTCAATGTAGTGGAGAGAGTGCTGGATTGAGAATTACTGCCCTCTTAAAAATTGAGTGGCTTTTGACAACATGCCAACAGTTTTACAGAGAAGGAAACTGACTCCTCTGGAAGTTAAGTGGCTTGATAAGTGCCTCAAAATATTTAAAAGTTAATGCAAAGAAATTTCCAAGAAGCGAGGACATTAGCCCTTGTGGGCTCAGGAGAGGCCTCCTGTAGGAAAGGAGCCTTGTTGCCTATTCTCCCCATTAGTCTATAATCTTAACCATGCCAATCCAATTTTTATTCTGTGAAACTTCAGTTTGCACATTGATGTGCTTTCAAGCATGCCAGCCTCCCAGTTCTATAACGAATTACTTCTCTTTACAGCTGCCTAAATCTGCAAACATAATTACCTCATATCCATTCTTCTTATGTCACCGAAGAGTGGCCTACCTTAAACCAAACCTACCATGAGTCTAAAGTTTTTTCTCTATGATCCTGAGCTCTGTAATGTCTGTCTTTCCATCTCACTCTCAGCCTCCCAACTCTTAAACCTATTCTTTATCCTCTCTCTCTACCCCTCCCTGTTCTCCATCACATCCTTGTCCTGCGTCTTTGTATCTCTTGCCCCTTTTTTCCTTTAGGCCAACTGCACGCTCCCAAACTTCAAGCCTGGCTATCCCCTCCAACTTCCTCCACTACTATGACTATACTTAGTACTTTTCTGAATATTCAGAAAAATGTCACCCAGCAGTTAGCCTACATAAAGATTTTATTGCCTGGTGATTATGTTAAATATTAAGAAAGATTAAAAAAAAAAACAACCTAGTTTGAATAGAAGGATAAATAAGCATTTTGAAAGGAACTCTTTTATTTTTAAGGAGAAATATCTTGATCTTACCAAAGGAAGTGCTATGAAAACTAAGTTATATTATCATCATTATCAAAAAGGCTACAAGTATAATGAATGGGACTATATGCCATCTGTAACATTCCTGAAAATGAAAATTAATGAGAGTAATTGAGTTAGCTGTTTGTAGAAGTAAAGTGTTTTATAAATGCCTAACCAGGGTAATAATGCTAGTTCTTCTATTCTTAGAGTTTGGTCAAATAGAATAAAGTTAAATTGTATTATTGGTATAAATGAAGATGAAATTACTTTAGTGTAATCTTTCTAAAATTGTTCCAAATGGCATAAACTCTCCTTTCAATATATTCAATCTATAATACCTGTTTATTAAGCACCTACTATGTGTAGGTCACATTGCTCAGTGCTTTTTCTGTATATTGCTAAATGTGAATATTTATTTAGACATTAGATGTGATGTTCATTTGTAATAATGTAATTATGAATAGTAAAGACACTAAAACTTTAGCATAGTGAAAGTGCTTGTAAATTTAATAAAGATTTTATATGTATTATAATGATGAGCAACAAGAGACTAGTTGAGTTGGGTGAATTTCTTAGGAAAAAAGAATTTAACATAGTAATGTTAATTGTAGTAATTGTAATCCCAAAGTGATTAAAATTGGTCTGGTCTTCAAATAATGCCTACCAGTAGAATTAAGCTTATTTTAGTTGAAGAGCTTTGATGGATAGCACTTTAATGGTGTCGTACTGCACACACTCATTCAAAGCTCTACAGACAATGATGGAAATGAATATTGCCATTTCTGTCAGTGCATTCCAATTTGTTGTTGTTGTTGTAGGTATGAGGAGAAATAATGGGAATAATGGGAAGTTATACCAGGAAAAGAAGAGCTCATCAGTTTTGTCAGAAAGACAGCACTTAATAAAATTTAATTTTCAACTGTAGGACTTTTTCCTTTCCATTACCCTTTGATCTTATGGCAGTATTACACAGGCTGAAAGTTAGGCCTAGTTTAATAAATATTTTGAAGGATCATTTGTCAATAGTATTTGCTCAATAGATGTAGTTAAATTATTTTTCCCTGTTGTTGTAAGACTCAAATGAGATCCTTTCAAGAACTTTGTAAATCTTAAAGCACTATATAAATGTCAGCTACTCTTAACAATTATAGTACAAAGATTTTTTTAATAGTTGCTTTGGAGATAATTCTTTTCATAATTTTTACTCTTTAATTTTGATGTTTATCAACTGATATTTTTGTAAATCATTTTCTACTAGCATTGATTGCTGTGACATCTAGCAGTCAAGGATATGTTCATAGAAACAAGTATCCTTTAACTTGCCATTTTACTCTATATTCCTTGAAAACTGTGGAGTCTATTATTCATTAGTTTTTAACTCTTTCTCTATTGCAGGTCAGTACTCCAGTCTTTGTGCCAATGAAGACTCATGAACTGCTTCATCGAATGAGTGGCAAAGGATTAGCTGCCAGTTATCACTTTCCAAGACAGCCTTGCATTTTTGGTGATCAAATGGTCTCAGTGCAAGTGACATTAAATAACACCACTGATCAGAAGATTGAAAATATCCATCTCTCTGATAAAAAGCTACCTTCAGGCATGAAGATGCATGTGTTTAATCCAATAGGTAAATAATGATTATAAATTAAAATTTTACAGTTTGATAAATGTTTAATAACTTAAAGGATATACTCTCCTTAAAAATTGAATTAAAAAATACTGTGTTTACTCTTTTGACTATTAGTATAGTCTTATTGTTAATTTTAAATTTCATCTGCATTTTTTTTCTATTCATAAGGTTAAGTTGTGCTCAGAAATCATTCAGTTTTCATTAAGCCATGGATAATGAAATATGAGGAATCATAATAGTGAACCTGAATACCTCTCCAAAAACCATTCTATTAGTTTCCTATATCTGTCTTTCCCTGAAATGTTCCAATCCTTCTGTCTTCCCATCATCTCCCCTCATTTCTTCATTCTGTGAAGTGAAAGAAAAATAAAGAGAAAAAGGATAGAGAAACTGCCATCATAGGCTTGGAGCTACCAATCTATTCATACTTTTCATCTTATTTGAACAATATAACTCTTCTCCTTAAAAGAATTTTTAGAGAATTTAAATTTAGAGAATTAAAAGAATTACTTTTAGGAAGCAAAATTTGGAAACTTGGTGTCTTTTAGTGAAACAAAAGACAATGATCTAGTGTCCCTGAGACATTCCTGATTAGATTCTACAGGCCTCCATGGGAAGTAACCTGGGAGCTCTTCCCCTTGGGACTAGGTGCTCTTTGAGGGCAGGGATTCTCTTTTGTATTCATTTTTTCCCTGGCACCTTGGCACATCTGTCCCACAGTTGGCATTTAATAAATACTTCTTAAGTATCTGCACAGGGTAAAGAATTTAAATTTGTGTTGTTGTTCCTTTTCTGCACAATGTTTGCCCCGGGTTTCATATCCATAGTATCCTTAGCATGTTAACCTATAATCTTTGACTCTGAAGTAAATTAAACTACTTAGCTTAATCATTCAATTGAAGAAGTCATTTTTTGCAATAAATACTTCTTCAATCAACAAGCATTTATTAAGCAACGATTACGTACCAGACACTGTGCCAGGCAATAAAGATATAAAGACAAAATTGAAATCACCTCTCCTCTTAAGGAGTTGGCATTCTATGGGGTGGAAACAATCTGTACATGAATCATATAAAACATATGCAAAGTTATTTTATTGGGTTTAGGTGGGGTTCATTATTAGTTTCCTATGGGAATTGGCACTTGATCTGAACTTTGAAGGAAGACATTTATTAAAAAGTAAAATAGAGGAACTTTTATTTGATTTTTGAGACAAGAAATCACCTGCTAGTAACATGGAGAAATGTGTGGTTTAGGAATTATCAATTTGACAGCTGCATGAGGGGTAACTGGGTGAATGAAAACTAAAGGTAAGTAGACCAATAAGAAAGTAATTACAGAGGCAGCTAAGTGGCAAAGTGGATAGAGCACTAGCCCTAAATTCAGGAGGATCTGAGTTCAAATTTGGTCTCAGACATTTAACATATCCTAGCTATATGACTCTGAGCTAGTCACTTAGCCTCAATTGCCTCAGCAAAAAAAAAAAAGAAGAGGAAAAGGAAGAAGAAGAAATAAGAAAGACAAAAGAAGGAAGAAGAAGAAATAAGAAAGACAAAAGAAGGAAGAAGAAGAAAGAAGAAGAATTGCAGTAGTCCTGATGAAAGATAATGAGGGCCTGAGCTACAGAGTGGACAGATGGAAAGAAGCAAGGAGATACAAGATATATTGTGGAGATAGAATCAGCAAGACTTGGTTGCAGATTGATATCGAGATTGTGGGGGACTGAAGATTCTAGAGTAACACCCAGGTTACAGACCCAAGTGATTTAAAAGGTGATAGTGCCTTTGACAGAATTAGGGAAGTTTGAAGAGGGAATGTTTTGGGGAGAATGTTTTTGGGCATGTTAAGTCTGAGATGCCTGTGGCATATATATATCCAATTGGCGATGTCCAATTGCTGGTCAGCAAAGAAAAGGACTGAGGAAAGGCCATTTAGAATTGACAGGAGACTATTGATAATTTTGCTCAACAAAATATTTTATATTCCTCCTGAATGGGAAGTGGTATTGCTACAGAATCAGCAAAAGTAAAGAAGATGTGAACTGACATAAATTGATTTTAGAATATGTTCAATGCAGTTTTCGTAATTTAGTAATTAAGAAATAAGTAAATGAAGAGCAAATGTCCTATCAAAAGCTGTCCTATCTCATTTCCATTAGATTTATACTGAAATTTAAGTATTACTAGAAAATTTATGAATATCCAAAATAAGTAGTCTTTTTATTGCTTATAATACAGCTTTTTGTTTTACTGAGTTAAAACTTAGAGCTTGGTTTTTAAAACTGAAATATGAGTTTTCTAAACATTAGAAATGTTATCCAAAGGTTAAAACAGTAGAATAGTATTAACATTTCTTAAGAGTAGGCATGAGTCTATGAATTGACCTTTTAATGGCCAATGCTGAACAGAAGAAATATAATAAACTTAGTATTACTGCTTTAACTGAGAAATAAATACAAATGAACATCACTTTCTTTGCACTACTTTTCTATTCATAGCCAAGTATTTAAGAGAGTAATTTATCATTGACTCAGGTATGATTTATTGGGTGCCCATAGCATATTAAATTTTGTCCTAAGCATTATGCAGTGGTATTTAATAAATACATCTATTTATGTGACAGTATCTATTATCTGCAAAGTCCCAGAAATACAAAAACAACAACAAAAAAACCATAAGAAAAGAAGCAATCCTTACCCTCAAAAAAAAAACAAACAAACAAACAAAACAAACAAAAAAAAAACATTATGCTGGAGGGAACAACAGAGAAATACTTAGTTTAGTAAATACAAAGTATACAGAAGACAAATATAAAACACTTTAAAATAGGAAAGCACGCACAAGTAGTAGGATCAAAAGATTGATCCTTATGTAGAAAGTGGGATTTAAACTGCCATTTGAAGGAAGCTGAGAGGATCAGAAGGTGGAAATGAGGAAGGAAAGGATTCCACATGAAAGAAGAAGGGGCAGAGAATACCCTGTACAAAAAATGTACATGCCAAAAAAGGAATGGTGTGTATAAGGAATGAAATAAATCATTTTGATAAGAACATGTGATAAGATCTATGGAGTAACATGAAATAAATCTAAAAGGACAGAGTCAGATTGTAAAGAGTTTTAACTCTTAAATAGAGGAGTTTGTATTTTAAACTGAAAGCAAGGAGACACTAGAACTTCAGTAGAGAAATGATACAGAAAGACATGTAATTTAAGAATATTACTTTGACTTGAAGAAGGGACATAATGCAGGCAGAGAGACCAATTAATTATTTAAATAGTCAAAAAAGAGAAATGGTAGAAGAGAAAAGATATGAGAGATGTTTTCATGGTAGAATTGGCAAGGATTGGCAACTAATTAAATACAAGTAATGAGACCCAATGAAGAGATAAGGATGATGCCAAATTTACACGGGTGACTGGTACGATAACCTTTGCCTTTGGCAAAGTTGGAAAGGAAGAGGAATGGTTTGGGCAGGAAAGGATATAAATTCTTACTGGGTCATAATGAGTTTGAGATGCTTAAGAATAACCAGTTGCTATAGAGAGGTCAGGAAGGATAAAGAGCTCTTATCAAAAGATTAAGAGATCATTGCTAATTTTAGAGACAGAAGTTTTAACTCAGTGATGAAGTGAGAAGCAAAGTTGGAATGGTGGAGAACTAAGTTAAAAGAGAAGTAGAAGAAACAGGTATAAACAACCTTCTCTCACTTCCCCCACTACTCCAGGAGTTTGATTCTGAAAGGAATGAGAGATCTAGGGTGATGGATTTAAGGGTTGGTAGATTCCATTGGAGCTATGGATTTTTTGTTTTTGTTTTTAAAGATGGGGAAAACCTGGTCATATATATAGACAGTAAAGAAAGTGCCCTTAGACACTAAAGATTGGGCAGGAGTAGTTGGGATGATTGAGAGGGCACTTCTGGAGGAGACAGGAAGTCCTAGGAATAGGGATACAAGTAAAAGAGTTGATGTTGATGAAGAGAAGGGGCTGTCTTTTTAGCAGAGAAAGGATTAAAAGAGAGATTGGGGAAAATATCAGGGAATTTGGAGAGGGTGGGTACTGAATAAAGGAATGAGTTCATGACATATGGCCAGTATTTTTCTTTAGTAAAATATGAAATAAAGTCTTTTTAGGTGGAGACATAAGGGAGTACTATATATAGGAGTCTTGGAAGAAGAAGAGATTTGTTGTAATTGCTGTAAGAAGTATTGGGGGAAGGAAGAAAAAAAAGATTTCTGTGGAGTTGGCAAGGACCAGTTGAAAATAGGTAGCATAAATTTGTCAGAGGCCTAGACAACAAAGTTATTTGACTTCCTCCAATAAAGAAAATGGATGGTGTAAGAAACCCAGATTTGAAGATTAATAAGGGATGAATGAGTAAGGAAAGAGATAAAAGGATTTAAGAGCTTAGAGTGGCCATTGGTTGAACTGATTAACTATAGAATCAAGATAACCTGGGAAAATACTGAGGCAGTCACTAAGTGACCATAATTAATAGGTTTAGAAGGAAGGAGAATTGAGGCACCTGGAGAGAGACAAAGAAAAGAAATAATGATTAGATAGCACCCCCCCCCCAAAAAAAAAGATTAGATCCCAGTAATATGAGTGATGCAAGAGATTGTAAAATCAAGAGTATGAGTATCTCTATGTGTTGATGAAGTCGAATGAAAATGAGGGTCTTGAGATTTAAGATGAATGATTTTGCAGGTTAGGGCGTTTTGAAGGAACAACTACATATGTGTTGAAGTCCTCCAATACAGGGGCTAGGTAAATGAAGATGAGTCAATCACTTAGCATTTATTAGGTACTCACTATGTGTCAGGTACTGTGCCAAACATTGAAAAAAAAATTTTAAATGACAAGAATCTCAAAATCTAATAGAGGAAACAACATGCAAACAACTATGTGTGAATAATATTTGCAGGCTTAGTTGGTGATAACTCCTTGAGAAAGCAGAGAATGACCTAGGGACTGATAGATAATTGCTACAAGGATCGAGGGGTTGTGTGTGTGTGTGTGTGTGTGTGTGTGTGTGTGTGTGTGTGTGTAGAAGGGGAGTGGGGTGTCTGCCTCAAAGTAGGAGTTAGTTGCTGAGAAAGGAAGTAGCTACTGTAAGTAGCAATGGGGAGAAAGTTATATTCCTTTTATAACTTCTAGCTTACTGTGTTATGGGGCATTCAAAAAATGTCTAGTACTAGAGGAGTGGATCAAAAATCCAATTAATTAAGGAGTAAGCATGTGTAATACCACAATCAAAGCATTTTTTCCTCTCTTTTACACCTCTGAACCCTGCCAAGATATCTTGGGATTTACTGGCTAGATTTCTTTCTTAAGGTCCAGGCCTAAAACCAAAACTAATCTGATTACCATTGACCACCAATAAGTCCTAGGCCAAGATCCATTTGGTCATTGTTTGGGTCCTGATTGACTCAAATTGAATGTAGTGGCAGTCATTTCTGTTTTGGCCAGAAATTCTGAGGTTCTTCCCCTCCCTGATTTATTTATTTATTTGGATTTGGGGCAGGGGGGGTAGGGAGGAGTGGGGGGGACTAGGAAAAAGAGAAGATTTTTTGCCTCAGTTGCTACCCAGCCTTAATCACTGAATGGGTACCGCCTTAGTCAAACCTGTTGAAGAACTTAGCTTAAAAAAGCCAAGATCTCTCATTGCATCCAGGACCATCTCTAGTCATCCTGATCTGTATCTTGTCACTGGCTCAGATGATTCTGGAGAGGAAAGTGAGGCAAGTGACCTTGCACAGCCCTCCCTCACTTAAATACAATTCAGTTGCATGTCATGGCATCCCCTTCCTAATGTCATGGTCCTCTTGGAGAATGAAGGAAAAACAGCAGCAGCACTATGTTAAGCACTTGCTCAGATTCAGGTGGGGTGATAAGTTCTGAGAAATTAAATATATAGCATGAAACAATCCCTATTCACAATATGCTTACATCCTAACAGAAAGCATATATATATGTGTGTGTGTGTGTGTGTGTGTGTGTGTGTGTGTGTGTGTAGTATGTGCTATATCAGTATAAAGAGAATAAATAAAATTAAATACAAAGTGGTTAGTGAGGGCCTTAGTAGTTGGTAGGTTGAGCCAGGCTTCGTGGTGTATGTGTGAACTGTGCCACAGGAAAAGATAGGGATTGTGTGATAGGGTGGTGAGGAAGGAGTACATTGCTGTGCATTGAGGCACCAATATGCAAAGAGAAAGCCAGTTTGACAAAATCATAGTGTAGGAGGGGAGTGAATATACCACAAAAAATGCATTGTTACTCTTGAGCTAGGACTAGGATGTGAATGGCTCTAAAAGCCAAAGAGTTTATATTGTATTCTAGGGGCAATAGAGAGCCACTAGAGGTTGAGAGTAGAGTGGTAAAGTGTCTAAGCTGTTTTTAAGGAAAATCACTTTGGCAGCTGTTTGGAGGATGAATTAGAATGGGGAGAGACCTGAGGCAGCGAAAATACAAAGGAATATAATAATAATAATAGCCTAGGTGAAAGGTGTGATTAAGGCCTGAACTAGAGGTTAGATATAAATATATTATGGAGACAGAAACAGCAAGATTCTGCATCTGATTGGATATTGTGGTGAAGAAGAGTAGGAGATTGAAAATGCTGTCCACATTAAGAACCTGAGAGACTAGAAGGATATTAGTGCCTTTGACAGAAGTGGAGAAGTTACAAGGAGGTAGTTTGAAGGGAAAGATAAAAGTTCTGCTTCATACTTCTCAAATTTGAGATGTCCTTAGAATATCTTGCATATTTTTTGAGGACAACTAGGTTTCCATAAGTGTCAGAAGATGAAAGGAGCTATAGAGGAAAAGATCTAAAATAATGAGAAATATGACATTTCAGGCATAATAGAAAGAGAAGAAAACAGGATAAGTAGAGCTGAAGTTGATGGGGATAAGAGATAAGGAAACAATAGTATTGAAAAGAATTTTCATCTAGGTTGTGATCAGAACAGGATTAGGAAAAAGTTTAGTAACTATTTGTGTTGTTCAGCCCTAACCATGGGGGGTTTTCTTGGCAAAGATACCGGAGTGGTTTGCCATTTCCTTCTCCTGTTCGTTTTACAGATGAGAGAACTGAGGCAAACAAGTGACTTGCCTAAGTTCACACAACTAGTAAGTTTTTTTCTTCTTTTCTTTTGCTAAGGCAATTGGGCTTAAGTGACTTTCCCAGGGTCACACAACTAGGAAGTATTAAGTGTGAGATCAAATTTGAACTCGGGTCCTCCTGACTACAGGGCTGATGCTCTATCTACTGCACTACCTAGCTGACCCCAGGTAATCTTTCTAAGGTCAGATTTTAACTCAGGCTCTGACTCCAGGCCCAGCACTCTGCCCACTGTGCCACTTAGGTGCCCTTGTCATATCTATTGACTAGGTATCTTTCCTTGAAGAACAATTTGTGGCTTCCTTATCTTGACTCATACTTGCTTCTCTCCTGCACCAGTCAGTACTTACCTAGTGCCCGCTCAATCTTATGTACATGTGAAGCCTCTCAATAAAGCAAATGCTATGAAATCTATCTGCAAATGTGATCCACTCAGATGATTTGGGAAGAATAACATCATGGATGAAAAATAGACTAGAATATGCAAAGCAAAATGGATAAATGTCAACTAGATTCATGAAGTGCCCAGGAAAGTTCAGCATCTTAGTGCTGCCTGTGATGATTTTCACATCTGAGTATTGAACTGCAGGGAAGTGCAGTGGACCATCTGGCATGCACCAAAAAGAACTTGCTGAATCTTCTTGAATTATCACTTGATAAAATAAGAACTTTGCAGAGGGTCAGGGGATGGTTGGTTACAATGAGAGGCACTTTGTTGGTCATGGAACAAGGGTGACTGACAGTGGGTGAACCATGCCACCAGAAATGCATTTAGGGCTACAATCCAAAGATTGATGTCATTCATGTGACTAAAAGCATGATTTCCTGGTAGAGAAAAATAGTAGAAACAAAAATCAAGAAGATGAAGCATGTTTAGGGAGAAAATACTGAAAACCTTCCAGCAATATATCAGTAAACTCTAAAATTTATATAGGATCCATAAAACAGCAGGATTACCTTACTTCTGTTACAGTGAAATAACTAAAAATGCAGTTCATGGTAGGTTTTGAACTTCTTTCATCAGAATTTTATCAGTACAATCTACACATCTTCCAGAATACTGGGCAAGGGTCATCAATAAGTCCCAGGTTAAAAAAAATTCTGAGGGGCAGCTAGTTGATACAGTGGTTAGAGTCCCAGCCCTGAAGTCAGGAGGATCTAAGTTCAAATCTGGCCTCAGACACTTAACACTTCCTGCCTGTATGATGCTGGGCAAGTCATTATCTGCCGTATATCATTGTACCATTATGAGGTTACCTTTGTGTTTTTCATATAGACACTTGCCATATTATTTGTTAATCTGATACTAGCAGCTAACAATTATTTCCTTAACAAGGCCAGGTTAGAAAACATCAAAAGAAGAGATGGTGGAAGAGTATCCAATTTACAGTCATGCATAAGACATAGATGTAGATGTTGATTCTCCTATATATACTATCTGTATGATTATGAACAAGTGACCTAATCTATCTGAATCTTAGTTTCTTCATTTTCAAAATGAAAAGTTTAAAACTGGTACTTTCTAAATTCTTTGCCAGTTCTAATCTTGTGATCCCTGTGTTTTAAAGGACATCAGACAACATAGCTTACAGAGATGTATGTCTGAACTTTTGTGCTTCCCGAAAACAAGCCCACATTAGCTGGCACACTGTACAGCTTGTAAGCACTAAAACCTTTTGGCTTTTTCTTTTAAAATTTATTTAATATTTTTGGGGGCAGCTAGGTGGCACAGTGGATAGAACACCAGCCCTGAAGTCAGGAGGACCTGAGTTCAAATCTGGTCTCAGACACTTAACATTCCCTAGCTGTGTGACCCTGGGCAAGTCACTTAACCTCAATTGCCTCAGCAAAAAAAAAAAAAAATTATTTAATATTTTTCCTTCAATTACTGTAAAGAAAATTTTTAATATTTGTTTTTAAAACTTTGAGTTTCATATTCTCTCCCTTTCTCCCTCCCTTCATTGAGAAAGCAAGCAATTCAATACAAGTTATACATGTGTAGTCATGCAAAACATTTCCATATTAATCACATTGTGAAAGAAAACATAGATCAAAATAAAAACCCTTAAGAAGAATAAAGTTTAAAAAAAAAGTATGCTTCAGTCTTTATTCAAATATAGGTTTGTTAGGTGGGAATGGATAATATTTTTCATCAAAAGTCTTTTAGAGTTGCCTTGGCTTATTATATTGCTGAGAACAGCTAAGTCATTTACAACTGATCATCTTACAATATTGTTGTTACTCTGCACACAGTATGTTTTACTTTGCATTAGTTCATGTAAGTCTTTCCATATTTTCTGAGAGTATCCTGATCATCATTTTTTATAATACAATAGTATTCCATCATAACCATAGACTACAATTTGTTTAGCCATTCCCCAATTGATGGGTATCCCTTCAATTTCCAATTCTTTGTCACAAGAGAAAACTGCTATAAATATTTTTGTACATTTAAGTCCTTTTTTGTTTTTTCTCTCTTTTGAGATACAGACCTAGTAGTGGTATTGCTAGGTTAAGGATATACATGACTTTATAGTCCTTTGGGCATAGTTCCAAACTATTCTCCAAAATGGTTGAGTCAGTTCACAGCTCCACCAACAGTGCATTAATGTCTCATTTTCCCCACATTCCCTCCACTATTTGTCATTTTTCTTTTCTGGCCTATTAGCTAATCAAATAGATGTGAGATAGTACTCCAGAGTTTTTTATAATCTGCATTTTTTCCATCAGTGGTGAATTTGAGCATTTTTTCATGTGGCTATAGATAGCTTTGATTACTTCTCTTTTGTTAATTTATCAATTGGGGAATGAGCATTATTTTTAAAATTTTTATTTAGTTCTCTATATGTTTGAGTAATGAATCCTTTATCAGAAAAACTTGCTTCAAAATTTTTTTTCCTGTTTTCTGTTAACTGTATTTCCTGCCCACCCTGTTTATTTTTTCTTTTTCCTTTCACCCTGTTCCTCCTCAAAAGTTATTTGGTTTTGAATACTTCCTCCCATAGTGTCCCCTTCTCCTCCTGCTTTACTGTAGGGTAAAATATACCCAAATGAGTATTTTATTCCCTCTTTGAGTTAGTTCTGATGAGAATAAGGTTCACTCATTTCTCCTCACATTCACCTTCTTCCCCTCCACTGTGAAAACCTTTTCTTGCTCTTTTATGTGAGATAATTTACCCCATTCTACCTCTTCCTTTCCCTTTTCCCCAGTACATTTCTCTCTTACCTCAATTTTATTTTTTAGATATCATCTCTTCCTATTCAACTCACACCTATGTCCTCTCTCTCACTCTTTATATATATGTATATATATATATATGTATGTACATATATATATATATGTACATACATATATATATGAGAAAGTTCTTATGAGTTTACAAGTATCATCTTCTCATGTAACCTAATTAAGTCCCTTTTGATTTAACTTAATAGGCTTCTCTTGAGTTTTGTATTTGAAAATCAGATTTTCTATCCAGTTCTGGTCTTTTCATCAAGAATGCTTGAAAGTCCTTTACCTCATTGAATGTCCATTTTTCCCCCTGAAGGATTATACTCAGTTTTTGTGGGTAGGGAATTCTTAGTTTAATCCTAGCTAATTTGCCCTCCATAATACAGTACAACCTCTCCGATCCTTTATTGTAGGAGTTGCTAAGTCATGTATTATCCTAACTGTGGCTCCATCATACTTAAATTGTTTCTTTCTGGCTACTTGCAATATTTTCTCCTTGGCCTGAAAGCTCTGGAATTTGGCTATATTATTCCTGGGAATTTTCATTTTGGGGAATCTCTTTCAGGAGGTGATAGGAAGCTGGATGGGACAATAGATAGAGTGCTGAGACTGGAGTTAGAAAGAGCTGAGTTCAAATCAAGCATCAAGTGCTTACTAGCTGTGTTACCTTAGGCAGTTCACTTAATCTTTCTTAGCCTCAGTTTCTCCATATGTAAAATAGAGATAATAATACCACCCAACTCCCAAGGTTGTTGTAAAGATTAAATGAGATAATGTTTGCAAACCACAAACAAAACTTAAAGCGCTTTATAAATGCTACATCTTTTTATCATTTTTCCTTGCAATTGGATACTAACAATTAAATTCAGTAACTGAGGTTTTATATTATCCTTATGGATTATTAATCAATGGAAACACTTTGGGAGTAGAAGAAGAATGAGAAGCACTCCTGGAATTTATTTAGTACATCTAGAGAAACATAGGAAGGAGAATAAAGGATGTATAAGGATAGAATAATAATTTTTAAAAATGCAGTTAACATCATTGTGGAGCCATTAAGAGTGACTGGCATTTTTAGTTAACATAGAATTCAAAATATATCTAAAGATTTTCATCTACCAGTTGTGCAGCATGCTATTTAAAGATAGTATGTCGAGAAAGACAAAATTGAAGTAAGATAGTATGACATAGTGAAAAGAGTACTAGATGTAGAGTTGGAAAACCTTGGTGTTGGGTATGTCACCTCTACAAAACCATTAGTCTTTCTAGAATAAATGTCACTAAAATAAGGGAGCTAGTTAAGTAATTTTCTGAGAACCCTTGTCAACACTGTAAATTCTGTGAAATGATGCAAATTACTGAGAAATGGCTAAGCAAGATGTGAGAACAGCAGCATTGGATTGATAATTATTATCTAATTTTTTTATGATTGAGAGACTTAGGGGACCTACCTCACATATTTAACATTTTTATCAGCATCACATAAGGCTTTTGTAACATTAAATAAATATTAAAAGCTGGCCAGTGGGCTATTCTACAGCTATGCCTCCTTTTGGAGGGAGGACTTGGATTAACTGTTTATGTTTAATGCTTTCTACACATGCCAAGCTTTCCTTGACAATAGGAACAATTGCATGTGCAAAAGGAGAGGAGATCTATACTTCTGTAGTGGAAGGAAAGAAACTTCAAAAATAAATTATTTTCTTTCCTTTATCATTTTTCTTAAGATGGAGAAGTAGAATATTATATTGAAAGAGATCCTTTTTCTTAATCAGTATATGCATAAATTATATTTAAATAATCCATTTCAGTATTATGTTTTCAGAATTCATTCATTCACTTAAAGATACCTCTTAAGATGGGCCTTAAAGCTGTAAAATATTCTAAAGCTAGATTGGCAGATTTCAAGTCTAATATAAAGTGTATTAATTTTTTTGAAAACAGTCTGAAACATTGAAGGGAGGAGGAAAAAAAAAAGAGACAGGTTCAACTAAGATGACCACTAGTTTGCCAGTATTGTGATGCTCACTACTGCATACTTACACTGGACAAGACATGCATGAAGAATAAATAATAGCAAGATACTTATGCAGCTGATGTAAGTCAAGCTCAAGTGAGTTAATTCTAAGGAGGATGATTATATTTCAGAGCAGTACAGAAATTAAAATGGAACTTTTGAACAAAGGCATGTACCATGTAAATAAAGCAAAGTCCCTTTGTGACAAAGTGGCTTAGAAATTCTGCAGCATTTTTACAATGTGAAAAAGGTGTTTTATATGTATCTTTTTTATCATTTCCATGATAATGAAAGATAAACTATAACATAATATACTTAACTGCTGTAGCATAGCATTTATTTTTTTTAAAAACTGCTAACAAGAATTAGTAAAAATGGACCATCCTGTTTGTTTTTAATAAGCATGCTTCTATTATTTCTTCAGGTTTAACTTGGATTTTCACATAGATTTTTTTTTAAAGTCATGTTAATAATAAAACATAGTCCTTTAAGTCTTCAACTCACAAATTGGGAGAAATAAGTGAGATGAAATTAGTAGGGACAAAAAACAAAATTTACATTGGATTTAAAAAATCAACTTTATGAATATAGAATGGAGAAGGCATGGTTTGAGAGCAATTCATATACTGAGTTATATTGAGCTTTCATTATGCTAAATGTTAACAGTGTGAACCTATTCCCCCAAAATGGCAGTGGTTTAGTGAAAAGAATTCTGTCTAGAATGAAGGAAATCATAAATCTGCCCAGGCCAAACTACATTTGTAATATTATTTTCTATTCTGGGTACCACATTTGGGGAGAGACTCAAGAGAACATTCAGAATAGACTATACAGAGAAAACTTAGAAGCAACATTATAGCCTTCATGAGAGAGAGAGAGACTTCTTCTACATGATTAAGTAAAAGAGAATTGGAAGCAAGAAATTGAAGTCTCAGAGAGGAAGATTCAGAATTGATTTTAAAAAATTAACTAGCAAATATAAAATGATACAAAATGAATAGACTAACTACCCTGTGCTCCTTCTCACTGGAGGTCTTTGAATAGAATCTATATTTCTTGGGATGTTATGTGGATATTCTTACAGATAGGACTTGGATTGGCATAGAAGGTCCCTTCCAATTGTTGAATCCTTTGATTCTACAATTTCACTTGGGATTATAGAGTAAATGTAACTAAACAAAAGATAATTGTGCTCATCTCATAAGCTGAATAAAATAATTTACTTGAATTGGATAAATGGTAGCTGAGCAAGACAGCTATTATATATGTTCGTTGTAGGAACACTGCATAACTAGGTTAGTTGATTGATTTTGTAATACTGAAACTCCAAGGATTCTAAAAACTGTAAAGTGTCTCTAGCTTATTTGATTTTTAAGATAGGCTTATCTTTTGCTACTTGGATTTCCTTTCAGCAGCCTTCTGGATAATGCAAATAGATTTGTCATTTTAGTCTCCAGAAATGCCAGTTCTCCTGGTTAACTTCTAAGTAGTTATTTAATATTATTCCAGGATGATTAACTATTCCAGCACCCCTTCAATTTATGTTCCCAAACTCTTAAAAGCTATTCTAATTTGTGGGATTTTTCTAATTGCCAATGTTAAGCTTATTGCTCTTAAGTTTGTCTTTTAAATGAACATAAACTCTTCTAAATCCCCTGACAACTGGTTTATGTGCTAGAGTCCCAAAGTAATTCATTATATTCTTACCTCTATGACCTATCAAGACAATATTATAAAAACAATGAACTTATTTTAAAAGAGAAATCCTTTCTACAAGCATAGTAAAATTGATTATAATTATAATAATTGGCTTTAAAAATCCTTAATTTGAGAAATTTTCTGTGGTACTTGTTTAAACTGGCTATTTTGAATTTGAATTGTCTATTGCAATAAATAACTTGTGTGTTAGAAAAATTTTGAGTATTTAGTTTGGTTCATTATTTGTGACATTTGCTGTTTTCTCACATCCAAATGATCTCATTTTCTAGAATCTCTTGAGCCTGGGGGATCCATTACAGTTGCAATGGGTATTGACTTTTGTGATTCCACTCAGACTGCTTGTTTCCAGTTGTGGTAAGTTAAGGTGCTATTTTATATTTGTAGTTTCTTTAATATTAATGTTACTGTTACTGTTAATGTTAATGTTAATGTTACTGGGTTGACGAAGAAAAATGCCTGGTTAATAACAAACTCTTGGCTCTCAACTAGTCTTTTCTTCCAAAAGATAAAAATTAAATGCTTTATTTTGATCTATTTTTTACTACCCTGGCATAATTAAAAAAATGGTATTTTTTCATATTTTCATTATTTTTGTTTCATGACTAAAATTAGTTTCATAATTGAATTTTAGTCTCATATGCATGTGTTAGACTAAATCTTTCTTAATGATGTATGGAGAAGGTATGATATGATATGGAAAATTTGAGAACATTATATATAATTGTACATTTTAGCTGTTCATCTTAAGCTTCTCACATTGGAGGATTAGTAAGTAAGCTTAGTTATCTGAAAACCCTTTGTACTTAGTAACTTTAGTTATCAACTTAGGAACTACAGATGCTTAATATCGTCAAGTAAGTTTTATTTTGCACTTTTTACAAGTGACTATCACTGAGAAAAGGTTTCTATTGAAGCCCCCATTTCTTTTTTTCTTCTAGCCATTTAATATGTTTTTCTTTTGTTACTATTATTCTTCTAAAACCTTATATTAATAAATCAATCCAAGTCTTTAATAAACACTGAGTTTAATCTTTAAACTTTAGTTTCTTTATGGATATGTCTTTCTTATTAACTATAAGCTTTGTATGTCTTATTTGAAAATGTTAAGTTCCAGATTGTGATGCTTTTATTGCTACAGAAATGTGTGATGTATTTTGTCTAAATTACAGACATCTTAAGCACACAGATTTTTATTACAGAAAATCTTCAAGTTTACAAAATAGTCACTTTGTAACAGGCACATAGATTACATTCATAACTTTTCTTTGACATATAACTTTTAAGTTTACCAGTGATTCAGGCCTAATATTATACCATTTATTGCTGAGAATCTGCAATGATGAATACAACCAATGTAGCATAGCACATTGATTTTATGCAGATCATCACCTTTATGTTTTGGGAGGTCTGCTGTATTAGTGATATATAAAAACTGATTACTTTTTCCAACATCGCCTAGTAATTGTTTATTATTTTCCTATTAGACAAACAAGACAGATCAATATTACTGAACACCAGACTATGAGTAACGTCACTGTAAATAGATTTGCCTCCCACACCACTGGTGCATTCATTGTAATGACTTGGGCAATGTGAGCCCAATGACAAAGCTCATGTGCCAAGTTAGTTTAAAAATGAGAACCCACAAATGTCCCTTTTCTTTTGAAGTTTTTATATTTGACTCTTTGGATAGACAGGAATATTGTGGCTTCTCTCTCCCCTCCCCCTGGGTTTTTTTTTTTTTTGTTGTTGTTGTTGTTTTTAATGTATAGCTTGTATAAATAATTTTTTGAGTAAATTTCTAACTTAAAGCCCCTTTGTGTATCAGTGTGTGTGGTTACTGTTTAGTCTGTAAGTATTTGGGCTGCTTTAAACATTTTCTCTTATTTGTCTCACTTTCCTAAAATTAATTATTATAGGCATAACATAGTCTTGCCTATTTTAGGCATTAACTTAAATATATTTTCCATAATGTCTTAAAAATATCCACATATGTATTTTATTTTCTAAAATTTTAATATGGAGGTTTAGATGCATGACATTTATTCGAAATTTTATTAGGAATTGGCTTAGCACCAAAGTACCCAGAATCATAATTATTTTCCTTATGTGTTCCAAAAAGAGCACTTTGTCTTGCATCAAATGTAATTGATCCTGAAGCAGTGTAATCACAATTACTCACTTTCTTAATTGGCCTGCCCAAAATCAGAAAATGGAAACCGATCGGCAGTGTTTAAATCAATAGCTTTATAGTAGTGCTTGTGGGGGTAGGGAGATAGTGGTAATGTGTAGATCAATTGGTCTTAGATGCCAATCACCAACTGTGTGTTTTGCATAGTAAATAGCACCTTTTTGCTTAGTGATG
>JAJPUD010012422.1:23408-49380 GCA_023553655.1 Myrmecobius fasciatus | reverse complement strand
GATAACTGTATAGATATATATACATGTATTGTATTTGTCACATAATTTATCCTATTTAGCATGTATTAGATTACCTGTCATCTAGGGGTGGCGGGGTGGGGCGAAGGAGGGGAAAAGCTTGGGAAAAAAAAGTTTTTGCAAAGGTCAAAAAAAATAGGAAGTCTATTGAAGTTAGAATAAAATAAAAAGCAGAGTAAATTTAGGAGAAAGATAATTTCTATTATCTGATAAAAATAAAGTAAGGAATTTGTGAATTAATAAATAAAATAAAAATTACTCAATTTCATTTTTTAAAATTTAAAAATCTATCCAATTTAAAATTTTAAAAGCTACTCAGGACTAGATTTCAAGAGTACATTATATTTGGGCAAAATTATTAAAATAATGATTATACTAATACATAAAATATTAGAGTTGGGAGAGACCTTAGAAGTTATCTAGTAAAAATATAATGCATTAGAAGAAACCGTCTTTGTACTAACTACTGTAATGTGATGTGATCCTTTATCAACCCAAATTTCCATGGGATATTCAGAAATGGGATATTCAAAAACAGTTCAATTAAAATGCTGTTTTTTTTAAATACAATGAAGTCAAACATCATGAGCACTGATGTAATTTCAGAAAAGAGATAATGCTTATTCCAGATATACAAAAACTTTTTGAATGAAGAAAAAAAAATCCCTTTAAAGGAAATAAGAAAACCTATGTGTTACTAATACAAAGATTTAAAGAGGGAGGCAAAAAAGATGTACATGCTAGCAAGGTTCATAAAATTTAGGTCTGAAAGAGGTATTTGAAATCATCTCTATATATGGTGACTTCCCCCCTGGAAATTATTCTTTTTTTTTAATTAAAGCTTTTTATTTGCATAACATATGTATGGGTAGTTCTTCAACATTGACCCTTACAAAGCTTTCCGTTACAAATTTTTGCTCCTAGTCCCCTCCCCTCCCCTAGATTGCAAGAAGTCCACTACATGTTAATTATATTAAAATACATGGCAAGTTGAGTAGATGCATACATATTTCCATACTTATCTTGCTGTGCAAGAAAAATTACATCTACAAGGAAAAAAATCCGAGAAAGGAAACACGATGCAAGCAAACATCAATAGAGAGCATGAAAATGTTATGTTGTGGTCCATATTTCATATCTCTCTCTCTCTAGGTGTATATGGCCATTTTTATAGAACAATTGGAACTGGTTTGAAACATTTCACTGTTGAAGAGAGCCATGTCCATCAGAATTAATCATCATATAGTATTGTTGTTGCCATGTATAATGATCTCCTGGTTCTGCTCACTTTGCTCAGCATCAGTTCATGCAAGTCTCTCCAGGCCTCTCTGAAATCCTCCTGTTGGCCATTTCTTACAGAACAATAATATTCCATAACATTCATATACCATAATTTATTCAGCCACTCTTCAATTGATGGGCATCCTTTCAGTTTCAGGTTTCTAGCCACTACAAAAAGGGCTTCCACAAACACTTTTGCACATGTGGGGCCCTTTCCTTCCTTTAAGATCTCTTTGGGATACAAAACCAATAGAAACACTGTAGGTGAAATTTATTCTTTATAAGAACTGAGACTATTATTGCTTTATTTTTATTTTTTTTAAATGGCTGGCAGGTTACATAGTGCCTGATGTAGTAAGTGCTTAAAAGTTGCTTTTCATTTGGTTGATTGATATTGATCAGTTTCCTTATCTTACAGTTGAGGAACTCTAAGCTTTTATTTTTAAATAATAGCTTTTTATTTTCAAAATATATGTAAAGATAGTTTTCATTATTCACCCTTGTAAAACTTTGTGTTTCAAACTTTTTCTTCTTCCCTTCCCCTCACCCATTCCCCTAGGTAGCAAGTAATCCAATGTATATTAAACATGTGGAATTCTTCTATACACATTTCCATAATTATCATGCTGCCCAAGAAAAATCAGATTAAAAGTGAAAAAATGAGAAAGAAAAGAAAACAAAACAAAACAAAAAGGTAAAAATACTATGTTGTGATCTATATTCAGTCCCCACAGCCCTCTCTCTGGGTGCAGGTGGCTCTCTCCATCACCAGCCTATTGGAATTGGTCTGCATCATCTTATATTTGAAAAGAGCCATGTCCATCAGAATTGATCATCATATAATCTTGTTGTTGCTGTGTACAATGATCTCCTAGTTCTGCTGATTTCACTCAGCATCAGTTCATGCAAGTCTCTCCAGGCCTCTCTGAAACAAGAGTAGATGATGATCAGTTTTGATGGAAATGGTTGTCTTCAACAATGAGATGTTTCAAACCAGTTCCAGCTATTCAGTGATGAAGAAAGCCATATACACCCAGGGAGAGGCCTGTGGGATCTGAGTCTGGGGCACAACACAGCATTTTCACACTCTCTATTGATGTTTGCTAGCATTATGTTTTCCTTCTCAGGTTTTTTTTTCTTTCCTTTACAGCAAGATACTGTATAAATACATATAAACATATTCGATCTGTCAAATATTTTAACATAATTTATATGTATTAAACTTCCCGTTATCTAAGGGAGGGAGTGGGGAGTAGGAGGGGAAAATTTGTATCAGAAAGCTTTGCAAGGGTCAATGTTGAAAAAATCACCTATGCATACGTTTTACAAATAAAAGCTTTAACAAAAATAAAATAGAAAAATAAGGCTGCCACAAACATTTTTGCACATGTGGGACCCTTTCCCTTCTCTAAGATCTCTTTTGGATATAAGCCCAGTAGAAACACTGCTGGATCAAAGGTTGTGTAGTGTTCCCTTAGTCAGGGAAGAAAACAAGGACTTACCCAAGGCAGCAATTAGCTTTCATTTTTGTCTCTTAAGGAGCCCAGAAGACAGAATAAGCACCAAAGAGTTGAAATTTCAGAGAGACAGCTTAAGATTATATTAAAAATACTTTCTATGATTTTTGATTTCTCCCCAAAAAGTATGAAATGCTTTAGGAAATAGTAAATTCCTTGTCATTAAAAGGCTAAAAGCAAAAGATAGATGATCACTTTGCCAGGAATGTTTTTCACTTATAGGATAGACTATAACAGATTTTCTCAATGATTTGTGTGAATATGTGCATAGGCAATAGATCATTTGGCAGTTGAATGAAGCTTATGGACTTCTTTGGAGAATACTTTTTAATGAATAAAATGAAATCTATAGGACTAAAAAGGAAAAAAAAATTATAACAAAATAAATAATTCTCCATCAAAATTCATAGATATTCTAACTCCAGGTTAAGAATATCTAGACATGATGGGTATTGAGGTACATTTCAAATTTGAAAATCTACCATTTGGTCATTCTATTAGATAACAAATCCAGTGTCCTTTCTTCTACATTATTTTGCTTTGTTCACCTTTTAGGAAATTTAAAGTTTTACTATAAATTAATGTAAGCTATATTTGGCAAGAAAAACAAAGCTTCATTGTCCACAATATGAACAGGAGAAATTCAGGAGTCTAAGCAAACTCTGGAGGTTGGAAAACAATGAGGGATCGAGGGTATTGTAGTAAGAAAGCCTCAGTGTCAGGATTTCTTTCTCTCTCTCTCTTTCTCTCATGAATACACAGATGTTTATGAATACTATAAATATGCACTGATATATACTATATGTATATGTGGGGGTATATACAATATAAAAGAAGAAGAGGAAGAAGAGAGAAGAAGAGGAGGAGGAAGAAAAGAGTTAAGTTTAAAGCTAGAAAATCATGGGGATTTCCCATGACTCCCTTTGGTAAAAGTATAGGAAAAATATATCCTTAATGAATAATCCAGACAGAAACTAAATACCAGGATGTCTATCCAGATAGGAGCAGGATGATGGTCTCAGCATTTCAATTGCCAAATAATTAGCAGAGATCTGAATAAGTAAGTTAGTGATAATAGGAAAGTATGATAGTTGGTATGGGACAGATGGAGAACTTAGGGTCCAAGATAATTTCTATGATAGCTTGATTATGGAGCTTCAACAATGATGTTTACTTGACTTAAAAGAGATAATTAAGCATTTATTAAGTGTTACATGCTAGGCATTATAATGAATGCTGGACATAGAAAAAGAAAGTGAAAATAGTCTTTGCCCTTATAAAGTTTGTATTTTAACAGAGAAAACCCCACATATAAGAATAGATATAGAGAAGATACATACAAATTAGATATAGAGAAACTTTAGAAGGAAAGGATCTCTCTCTTCCTCTCTGTCTCTGTCTCTCCTTCTGGCTCTGTTACTGACTCTGGCTCTGGCTCTGCCAAAATATACACGCGCATACACACACACACATCAATATATACAAATATAAAAATTTTACTATTTACTGAGTGAGACATAAATATAAGTGAAGTCTAGCCCGTTCCATCAAGAAGTTTGTAATGTAGAACAAAAAAGATTTCTGACATTAAATAACCAGATTACAAACTGGAGAAGCCATTTACTAGGAAACCAGAATATCTGTCAAAGTCTTAATCTCACAGATAGAAAAACTCCATTATATATTTAATTTTTATTTATTTTTGATTTGGACATGATCTAAATTCTCACTTTGAAACTTTTAAGCAACTTATATTTATACTATTATATAATTAAAGTTAGAAACAATTTCACATGCTAGCTAGTCGAACACATCCATTCCACAGATGAGAAAAATGAAGGACAAAGGAACTGAAGTGATTTTGACAAGGAAGCATCGATCCTTGCAAGCATCAAGGATAGGATTGAACTCTTGTTCTTTGACTCCAGATGCAGTCCTCTTTGTACTATACCAAACTCTCCCTCTCTGACCATAGAAATTTGCAAAACTCTACAACATATAGTCTTAGAGACTTCCACAGGATCACATATTTAAATAGTTCATTAAAAAGTCAGTACATAAAAAAAATATATTAAGTGTATACCATGTGCTATTTTGGAATAGAAGTCTAATACAGGGACAAAACTATCAATTAAGGTACTTCAGTTAAAAAAAAAAAGAGTCTAAAGAATTTCAGGAGAAGTGACCAAGTTGAAAATAATCTCTCTTTTCCTTGGAATGATCATTGCACTTTGTGCTTTTAATGTTATTATTATGTTCTAAATGGCATCTATCTTTAGCCACATTTTATCTAAACTAATCTATTGTAAGAATTTTTAGAAATAGAAAAATCTTATTTATTCTTTGTTGTTCCATGGAGCTTTGCATTAAGTGGTAATTGAAAAAAAATTGTTGAGTGATGAAATGAATTAATGGATTATCCAAGAAGGGAATTGCCTCATTTAAATTTTCAAAATTATCAATGAACTTAAAATAAAAAAAAATCAGGATGCCATTAAGCAAGTAATGTGAATCTACTGCCTCATGAAAAACAATGCTATCAGAAAGTTATATTTCCATACAGGTTATGTTGGCATCACCAAAGTAAAATGGAAATGTAAGGCAATTTTCCTGGATATATAACCAGACTGAACCATAGGATAATTTTTCAGCTCTTTTAGTTTTTAGTTTTTAGGTTTCCTTTTTTTTTTTTTTTCATAAAGGGAGATTGGTGAAGATATGAACCAAATGATTACTCTTCTCTCTACTAAGACCAAGTAAATACAGTGTTTGGTTAAATCATAAAACCTCTATTGGGGGAAAATCTTAGCCATTCTTTTTTTCTTATGTAGAAGCTTCAGGCTTTTTTGATGGAACATTATTAAAATGATAATGACTGTTATTTTGTGAACTATTCTAATATGCTGCACTAAATAAAAATGATTCCTATGTTTATTGAAGTCAAATGGAATGCACTCAAAAGTTAGTGCATGAAGTTAGGGTAGAAGGATTAGTAATGACCATGTATAACATTTCCAGATATTACTGTTTTAAAATGAGCTTTCACACTGAATTAGATGAAGTTATCATTGCTTCCTTGAGGAATTACTGCCCACAGATTTTTTTTTTACTTTGTCAATGATGAAGTTTCTTTTTTGCAAGAAGCAAAGGATATTTTTCTAATATAGGAAAGTATCTATTTGCTAGGAATTGAAACTGCTGTAAATGTGAGAATGGCAAATTATATCTCAAGATCCATTGTGTTCTCATGTTTTAAAAGTGCAAGGTCACTAAACTTGTTTTTAATTTACATGTTGAACCTTCAGCTCATTCTACTAGTATAAAGTAAATGATAGTAATCTAATTCTGTTGGTGAATGAAATGATAGCATCTTTATAACTGCTTATTATTGAAGTGAAAACTTGAGCTATTTTATTTGCTGGACTTGAAAGATGAAATTATTAAGTATTAAGTGTTTACTTAACACTTAACATGATGGTAGATAGTGAGTATATGAAGAGAAAATGAAAACATAATTTTCTTTCAAGAATTTTATAGTTTAACAGAGGAGACACCATATTCACAAATAGGTATAGAGAAGATATTTACAAATTACATACAGAGTAACTTTAGATTGAAAGAAACCAGAAATTGAGGATAAGAAAAAAGACCCTAAAAAGGTAGGGAAAGGCACTCAAATTAAGTTTTGAAGGATATCAGAGATCTTGAGATGTGAAGGTGAGAAGGAAGAACATTCCAGAGATGGGAAATAGTACATAGAAAAATAGAGTGTCATGCATGAAGAATGCTAGTAGGTCAATATGGCTTAGTGTGTAATGTAGAGGAATACTACTAGAAAGGTAGAAAAGGGGGCAACTTATGAAAATCTCTTAACTGACAAAGAAAAGAGTTTATAGTTGACTGCAGAGGTAATATTATTTAATCTCTGAAGTTTACTGAGTATGGTTAGGAATATCATTTTGGAAGTTTCTGAAGGTTAGTTTGCAGTAGACAGACTTGATGTAAGGAGATCAATTAGAAGGCTATTTCAATAATTCAGGTGAGAGATGATGAGAGTCTGAATAAGGGTGGTTGCTATTTGAGTGATTAAAAGGGAAACATATGAGTGATGCTCGATAAACAAAGACAAAATTTAGCAATGAATACATGGAGAGAGGAAAAGCAAGGCATTTCATAATGAAGTTGTGAACTTGGGTGAGATGTGATGTTCTTGAGAATATGGTGAAATATTGCAGGATTGTTTTGTGGTGAAAGATAATGAATTATATTTTGTACACCTTGAGTTTGAAATATGAAACATCTAATAGGGCAGGTTATTCAGTTTGTTATGCATGAGTGGAGCTCAGAAAATAGACCTGGGCTATGCATGTGTACATGTAAAACATATTAAATATATATAATGTGTATGTATTTACATACATATATATGGAAGACAGAGACAGAGAGAATGAAATGATAGTGAAGATGATCGTCAGGACAAGATGGGAAGGGTTTGGATAAGGATACATATATAGATAATATTTTTGGGAAGTGGAAGGACCACCTCATTTTCAGAGATTATATTGAAATTATAGTGAAATTATAGTGAGATTATAGTGAAAAAAGATAGTGGGGGATAAAGTCAGTCAGAGAGATGAGAAATCAGGAGATTGAGAGATAGGGCTTTTCTTAAATGACCTTATTTTTCTTTTTCTTTTTTTTAAATTTTCTTTTATTTTTTATTTGCAAAACATATGTATGGGTAATTCTTCAACATTAACCCTTACAAAGCTTTCTTTTACAAATTTTTCCTCCCTACTCCCCACCCCTCCCCTAGATGGCAGAATATCCACTACATGTTAATTATGTTAAAATACTTGACAAATCAAATATATATATATATATATATATATATATATACACATATATATATATACATATATATATATATACATCCACACTTATCATTGTTGTACAAGAAAAATCGTATCTACAAGAAAGAAAAATCAGATACAGGAAACACAATGCAAGGAAACATAAATTGAGAGCATGAAAATGTTATGTTGTGGTCCACATTTCACATCCCTCTCTCTGGGTGTATATACCCTCTTCAGTGAAAAATTGGAAGTGGCTTGAAACATTTCACTGTTGAAGAGAGCCATGTGCATCAGAATTGATTGTCATATAGTATTGTTGTTGCCGTGTGTATTGATCTCCTTTTTCTGCTCATTTCACTCAGCATCAGTTCATGTAAGTTTCTCCAGGCCTCTCTGAAATCGTCCTCCTGGTCGTTTCTTACAGAACAATAATATTCCATAACATTCATATACCATAATTTATTCAGACATTCTCCAATTGATGGGCATACATTGTTTCCACTTTCTAGCTACTACAAAAAGGGCTGCCACAAACATTCTTGCACATGTGGGGCCCTTTCCTTCCTTTATGATTTCTTTGGGATATAAGCCCAATAGAAATGCTGCTGGGTCAAAGGGTATGCATAGTTTGATAACTCTTTGAGCATAGCTCCAAATTGCTCTCCAGAATGGCTGGATCCGTTCACACCTCCACCAACAATGTATCACTGTCCTAGTTTTCCCACATGCCCTCCAACATTCATCATAATCTTTTCCTGTCATTTTAGCCAATCTGACCGGTGTAGTGGTACCTCAGGGTTATCTTAATTTGCATTTCTCTGATCAATAGTGATTTGGAGCACCTTTTCATATGACTACAAATAGCTTTAATTTCATCCTCTGATAATTGTCTGCTCATATCCTTTGATCATTTATCGATTGGAGGATGACTTGAATTCTTATAAATATAAGACAAATCTCTATATATTTTAGAGATGAGACCTTTATCAGAACCCTTAAATGTGAAGATGATTTCCCAATTTATTGCTTCCCTCCTAATCTTGACTGCATTGGTTTTGTTTGTACAAAAACTTTTTAACTTAATATAGTCAAAGTTATCTATCTAGTGTTCAATTAAGAGTTCCAGTTCTTCTTTGGACATAAATTTATTCCATCTCCATAGGTCTGAGAGGTAAGCTATATTATGTTCCTCTAATTTACTTATAATATCACTCTTTGTATTCAGATAATGAACCCATTTAGATCTTATCTTGGTATGTGGTGTTAGGTGTGGGTCAAGCCCTAATTTCTTCCACACTAGTTTCCGATTTTCCCAGCAGTTTTTGTCAAATAGTGAGTACTTATCCCAGAAGCTGGGGTCTTTGGGTTTATCAAAGACTAAATTGCTATAGTTATTGCCTAGTTTGTCTGTAATTCTATCCTATGATTGACTACTCTATTTCTTAGTCAGTACCAAATGGTTTTGATGACTGCTGCTTTATAATATAGTTTTAGATCTGGTACAGCAAGTCCACCATTATCAACCTTTTTTTTTCATTAATTCTCTTGAAACTCTTGATCTTTTGTTCTTCCAAATGAATTTTGCTACTATTTTTTCTAGATCTGTAAAATAATTTCTTGGGAGTTTGATTGGTATGGCATTAAATTGGTAGATTAGATAAGGTAGCATTGTCATTTTTATTATTTTCGCTCGGCCTACTCATGAGCATTTTATGTTTTTCCAATTGACTAGGTCTGATTTTATTTGTGTGGAAAGGGTTTTGTAGTTTAGTTCATATAGTTCCTGACTTTCCCTTGGCAGATAGATTCCCAAATATTTTATACTATCAAGCATTATTTTGAATGGAATTTCTTTTTGAATCTCTTGCTGCTGAACATTGTTGGTAATATATAAAAACGCTGAAGATTTATGTGGATTTATTTTAAATCCTGCAACTTTGCTAAAGTTGTGATTGTTTCTAGTAGTTTTTTAGTTGAGTTTCTAGGGTTCTTTAAGTATACCATCATGTTATCTACAAAGAGTGATAATTTGATTTCCTCATTACCTACTCTAATTCCTTTAATCTCTTTTTCTTCTCTTACTGCCAAAGATAACATTTCTAAGACAATATTAAATAATAATGGTGGCAGTGGACAGCCTTGTTTCATTCCTGATCTTATTGGGAATGGTTCTAGTTTGACTACATTGCATATGATGCTTGCTGATGGTTTTAAGTAGATACTACTAATCATTTTACAGAAAAGCCCATTTATTCCTATACTCTCTAGTGTTTTTAATAGGAATGGGTGTTGGATTTTATCAAAGGCTTTTTCTGAATCTATTTCGATAATCATATGTTTTTTGTTAATTTGGTTAATTGATTATGCTAATAGTTTTCCTAATATTGAACCAGCCCTGCATTCCTGGAATGAATCCTACTTGGTCATGATGTATTATCCTGGGGATGACTTTTTGTTATCTCATTGCTAAAATCTTATTTAAAATTTTTGCATCAATATTCATTAGGGAAATTTGTCTATAGTTTTCTTTCTCAGTTTTCTCCCTACCTGGTTTAGCTATCAGCACCATATCTGTGTCATAGAAGGAATTTGGTAGTAAACCTTCTTTCCCTATTTTTTCAAATAGTTTATATAGTATTGGGATTAATTGTTCTTTGAATGTTTGGTAAAATTCACATGTAAATCCATCTGGCCCTGGAGATTTTTTCTTAGGGAGTTGGTTAATAGCTTGTTCTATTTCTTTTTCTAAAATGGGGCTATTCAGGGGCAGCTAGGTGGCGCAGTGGTTAGAGCACCAGCCCTGAAGTCAGGAGGACCTGAGTTCAAATCTGGTCTCAGACACTGAATATTCCCTAGCTGTGTGACCCTGGGCAAGTCACTTAACCCCAATTGCCTCAGCAAAAAAAAAAATAAAATAAAATAAAATGGGGCTATTCCTATAATTTTTTTCCTCTTCTGTTAACCTAGGAAATCTATATTTTTGTAGATATTCCTCCATTTCATTTACATGATCAAATTTATTGGCATAAAGTTGGGCAAAGAAACTCCTAATTATTACTCTAATTTTTTCTTCATTGGAGGAAAGTTCTCCCTTATCATTTTTGAGACCAACAATTTGATTTTCCTCTTTCCTTTTTCTAATCAAATTAACTAAAGGTTTATCTATTTTGTTGTTTTTTTTCATAAAACCAACTCTTAGTTTTATTTATTAATTCAATAGTTTTCTTATTTTCAGTTTTTTTGATCTCCCCTTTTATTTTCAGAATTTCCAATTTGGTATTTAATTGAAGGTTTTTAATTTGGTCTTTTTCTAGCTTTTTTAATTGTGAGACCAGTTCATTGATCTTCTCTTTCTCTGTTTTATGCAAGTAAGCATCTAGAGATATAAAATTACCCATTATAACCACTTTAGCCATATCCCACAAATTTTGGTATGTTGTCTCATTATTGTCATTTTCCTGGATGAAATTATCGCTTGTGTCTAAAATTTGCTCTTTCACCCATATTAGATATTATATTAGATAACATAGATTTGTATGTCAGCATTGTTTTGTGATTCCCCTTAGCTATGTTCAACAGCATATAAGTCGGAGCCAAAGAGACAGGTGGTGGGAATAATAACAGCTTAATATCTGAGAAAGTGATAGAACAAAGGATTCAAGAGGGTAGATGAACATGTAGATTTGAACTGTTTTATTTGGGGATCAACAATGGAAAGGGAAAAAATTTAGACTGAGCAGAGGTGATTACCTTGGAAAATATTCAGGGGAATTTGCACTCATGGGAGGGATGATGGATGAATTTAGATGTATTAAGACACAGCAAGAGATAAAAAGAATATGATCAGAAAGAAGAAATTTTAAATTCATGAACCTGGCACTATAACTCTGGATGATAAAGGATACAGTCATTCTGTGTGTGGCTGAGCAATTGCTGAGGAGTAAATCCTAAGAAATGACTAGATTAAGGAACTGAGAAGTTAAGATTTGGGGGAGCATCATCATATATGATGAGGTGCACTAATAGGAAGATAAATGGGGTAAAGAGGGAGACAGCGATCTAGGTACTGAACTTATTAAGAAAAACAGATGTTTGGGATCTGTAGATAATGACCACAAATTTTCAGATTGAGCATCAATTTTGATAGTGAAGCTGAAAATATATTTTAAATAGAAATAGAGAATCTAGAAGTATTGATGGTAAGCAAGAAGGATTCTGAAACTCCACCAGAACAATTTAGCCAGGGATTATCAGAAAAAGATGTGATGCAGTGTCATCTAGGAATATCTAGGAAGATAGAAAGAACAAAAATGAAAAGGTTCAAATGAAGAGAAGTTTGATTATTATAGGAAAGTAGTATCAAATAATTCAATGAAAGGTATTGGAAGATTTGGAGTTTTTACACTGTGAGATTGAAATAGATGGAATAAGAAAACAGACAGCCGGTTTGGGAGAGGAGTTTATATTCTTCTGTTATCAGGGATTCAGTAATATTCTGGGATAAGGAGAGTTAGAGGGCTTAGGATAAGGTGAGCCATTGAAGAATGAGTCCAAGCCAAATATTAGCAGATAACATTTGCTGAAGAAGGAAGATAATTAGATGGTTAAAGGTCTCCACAGATGGTGTTGCCTGTGGAAAGTACAAGCAGTACTAGGCTGGGTCATTTAAAAAATGCATTCATCACAGTCATCATGAATACATTTAATTTTTTAAAAGAGTTTATCACCAATAAAAAACTATTTTAATCAACTGCTTTGAGTTCATGGTGAAAAAAAAATGTTTTAAGATTACTAAACCATGCAGAAGGTAAATTAAATTAAAACATATAGTTAGGAAACATTTTATCTAATTCCCTAATTGTATGTGGTTTCTATTTCAAAATCAACATAATAAACCAATGCCATAAGGATAATACATTTTAATTAACATATTTGATAGAATAAGTATAAATAGGAACTGGCTCTGTCCAATCACTCTTTAAATGAAGGTTGATGTCCTCTGTGAAATTCAATACCCTAGTGAATTTCTGTAGTCTTAGAGAGTTATGTATAGCATGGAGACATTAAGTACCTCACCCAGGTTCACCAAGTATGTATCAGATGCAGGGCATCATTAGAGTCTTCCTGAATTCATATTTAATAGAAAATGAATATTTTGAATCATTTATATTTTTTCTAAAGAGTCTACAGCAATGAATGCTTATTTATTAAAAATACAAAAACAAAGAAAACAAACAAATGAAAATTTAAATCTTAACTTACTGAGACATAGGTAAAGTACCTATTTAAATCCCTTCCCTACAGTAGGGCACATATATGCATACACATGCATACATACATATACATACACAATTTATCCAGAAGTATATATATATATATATATATATATATATATATATATATATATATATCAAGGAATTTTTTTAATCTTTGAGTTGGTCTGATTAGAAGAAGACACTTTTGTTCATCGATAAGAATAGAAGAACTAACCACAGATAATTCTTCCAAACAGCTGAACCATTAATTGCAATCTTCTCCTTGTGGCTAACTTTAAAAGGTGCTATTCCAAAAGCTAGGCCTGGAAGAAGAAAGAAAGAAAAGAAAAAAGCCAAAGCAATTGCTGGTTGTTCAGCAGAGTAGAAAATAAATTGGAAGGTAGGACAGGGTTTATAGATCCACTATGGAAGTAATTTGTACAAATTAATTTGTACACAAACATTCTAATGATCTTTGTTAGTCTACAGATAATGGGTTTTATGTTTGTATTGTACAGTGGGATGGTAAGAGGGATGGAATTATTCTTTTTTATATGGAGCTATGATTTTATAGGTGGAGGGAACTGCTAGTAAGAAAACTCTCTCACAATGTAGATTAATAATTGTTCTACATTTATGGTCTTTTATATGGTACATAGCCAGTACATATCAGAAGTGGAATTAAACTCTGGATTACTTGACTCTGGGATCTACTTTCTTTCTACTATGCCATATTATCTTTGCTAATCAACTATATTTTTATCTAATATAATTAATATCATTACTCCTATATATTAAAAACTTAATCATTTTTATATTCTTACAAGATGCATGCCAGGATTATAAATAGATAGGATAACAGCCTGTGGGAGAAAGTTGTAAAATATTTTTAAAGCTAAGAATATACCCTCATTTGTGTTTCTACCTCCCAAATATCTATGCTCCTGTCACAAATCAGAATTTATTTTGCCATGTGTTACATTTTTGAAACAGATGCCTATTTAGGCTTTCTTCAAGTGCAGTCAGTGTGATGACAGACTGAATTTGCAAAACAATCCTTGATATTATGTGAAAGATTCTGAAAAACTGAATTATGTACAACTGTTAAAAGTATTCCAAAATTCACTGAGGTTGTATCTTCTCATGCTAACTGGTCAATAGCCCAGTTACCTCTGAAAGAATTTGGCAAATATCTTAACTGAAGTCCTTTTATAATAAATTATACTTCAGCTGAATTTATAATTGATGGAAATTGTAGCATAAGGCAGAATTTTGTGCAGCTGGTTTCAAAATGCTTCCATGTGACCAATATTATCACAAATTGTAGGGTTAAACTATGAGGATATAAGTAACAATTCCCCAAATGCAATTCACACATACTTCAGATATTGTTTCACTAATATGTTCTTGTTCTTCTTGTCCTTTTCTTGTTTTTATACTTTGTCTTCTTGTTCCTTTTTGTTTCTTCTTATTCTTTCTTGTTCTTGTTGTTCTTGTTCTTCTTCTTGCTCTTGTTTTTCTTGCTCTTGTTCTTCTTGTTGTTCTTGATCTTGCTGTTGTTGTTCTTTTTTTCTCCTTCTCCTTCTCTTCAGTATTTCTTTGATACTAACTTTTCTCAAAGACCAGAGTTAGAATTTATCATGTTTTTATTCCAGTTAACAAGAAAAAAGTTTCCCATGTTTTTTTGTTTCAATTTTGGGATCTAAGTGCCTGACAAGTGACTATTATCAAGGTAAGCGCCACCATTCAAACCAATGAAAATATTACAGAGAAAAAAAAGTAAAGCCTTCCCTCTCAAGTAAAACATGCTCAGCTTATAGTCTTCCATACCATTCTTCCACATTCCCAAGATACCTTGCCATGCAGGTAGGTAGGACACAGCTTCCCTACACTGAACCCGCTGCAGGTTGTTTCTTAGACAGGGAGTGACATGAGGAAGTTCAGGGAGCTGTAGTGTTCCAATACAGGTGTGTACATACAGAACTCTGTTTGAAAGGCTACAACTCCCAGAATCCATCCCTTGCATTCTTTCCCATACTATTGCTGAGGCAAGATGACATCTGTGGCAGGAAAACGTTTGGCCAAGTAAGAATGGTTAGTCTAAAACAAAATGAAACCTGGGCTCCTTTTTCAATAGGCTCATTTCCCCAAATGTGGTAAATTATAAACTAGGAAAATTTTAACCTATCTTTTGAAGTCTATATAAGATATAATTTTCTCTTCTCTCATTCTAAAGGGGAAAAATCTTTTCCCTGAACTGATTTAATTAGATTAACACTTCCATACATTTTTGTCTCATTATCTAACTCCTTCATATACAAAAGTCTTATCTCCCCCCCCCCAATGATACAACGAATGACTTAAATATAGGTAGTCAGTCAACAAAAATTTATATAATTACTACTATGTCCTACGTACTTCATCAACCTCTGGGAATACAAGGAAGGCAAAAGCCTGCCCATGAGAAGTTCTCATTCTAATGGAGGAGACAGCATATAAACAACTATGCATAAAATCTCTCTCTCTTTCAATATAGATAGATAAATAGATAGATATAATGAGATGATGGATGGCATCAGCATTCAAGGGCAAAATGAAAGATTCATGTAAAAATTAGTATTTTAGCTGGAACTTGAAGGAAATTAGGAAAGGCAGGACACTGAAATGAGGATGGAAAGAATTCCAGGCATGTGGGAGAGACAGTGAAAATACACTGAGGTGGAAGATGGAATATTTTCTGGGGAACAGCAAGGAGACCAATATCAATGAATCACAAAATAGTTGGGGCTTAGTACTGTGCAAAATGATTAGAAAGGTAGAAGGGGACCAAATAATGAAGGGTTGTGAATCTAACAGAGTGTTTTTATATTTGATTTTGGAGGTCAGAGGGAGTCACTGGAATTTATTGAATAACAAAACTAATATGGTCAAAATTATATTTTAGGAAGATTAATTTGACAGATGACTGGAGGATGAAATGAAATGGGAGATGTTTGAGGCAGGAAGATGAACCAGCAGCATCTTTGTATCTTTATGAAATATTCTTTATATAAGGTGATGTTATTTATCCTTCATTTTGAGAAGGAGCAATGGCATCATGAGTTGTGTCTTGAGTTGCACTAGAATTGGATTGCAGAGCTGCACAAAGTCCTCTCTCTCTCTGTCTCTCTCTTTTTCTCTCTCTGTCTCTGTCTCTTTCTGTGTATGTGTGTCTCTGTCTCTGTTTTTCTGTCTCTCTCTGTTTCTGTCTCTCTCTTTTTCTCTCTGTCTCTGTCTTTCTCTTTCTGTCTGTCTCTCTCTGTGTGTATCTGTCTCTGTCTGTCTCTGTCTGTGTTTCTGTCTCATTCACTCTCTCACTTAATAGTTATTGAAGTCTATTGGCAGGACAAATGACCTATAGTACAGAAGATGACCTTTGCATCTCTGATGTTTGCCCTAGCAGCACTGACATTCCACAGTACCTGCACCAAACACCTTCATGGTCATTGGAAGAAATTGCTCTCATCCACCTATTTCTTTAGAAGAATGGAGTGGTGATGGTGGCAGTACCAAAGGAAAGAAAAATGAATATAAAACAACTATTGAAAGTAAATTTAACAAATGAGAAAATAAATTACATGTAGGCATGGGGGGTCAAGAGAGTGAAGGTTCACAGACAACAACTTGATTATTAATCAGGGTGAATGGGAGAATGGTGGTACCCTAAAAAGTAATGGGAAAGTAAGGAAAAACTGAAGGTTTCAAAGGAAAGTTGAATTCAATTTTGGACATGTGAGTTTAAAAGATTTATGGGACATTCAGGTTGAAAGGTCCAAGGAGCAGATGAAGTTATGAGATGGGAAGTTGGGAGAGACGTTAAGGCTGAATAAATAGATTTGAGAACCAATGTAAGAGATAATGAATTTGTAGGAGCCGATGAGATCAGCAAGTGAAATAGTCAACAGGGAGAAGATTATAGGACTCAGGCAGATTTCTGGGGGATAGGCACCATTAATGATATGGATGAAGTTCCAGATGACACTGAGAAGGAGCAGTGAGATAGGTAGGACAAAACCGAGGGTAGAGTAGTCATGGAAATCTACTTTAAAACAGAGTGCCAAGAAAAAAAGGCTGCTGAATGGTATCAAAATCTAATTCTATCAAAGGTAAAGAAGAGTCAAGAAATAAAATGATTGAGAACAAACCATTATATGAGACAAATAAGAGCTTATTGGTAACTTTGGAGAAAGCAGTTTTAGAAAAATTATTAGAACCCAAAATGTTGAGGATTAAGATAGTGTTGTCATGGTTGTTCAGCTGTTTAGTCATGTCCCACTCTTTATGTTCCAAAGGACCATATTATTCATAAAATTTTCTTGGCAAAAGTAGTGGAGCAATTTGCCATTTCCTTCACCAGTGTATTAAGGCAAACAGACTTTAAATAACTTGCCCAAAGTCATATAGCAAGTAAGTGTTTGGTGACAAATTTAAACTCCCATTTTCCAGACTTCAAGCCCAGCAAGCTATCTATACCATTACCTCACTATCTCTTAAGTTAGTGAGAAGAGGACAATTGTTAATTTCCTCATCAAGGAGTTTAGGAGAAAGATCGGATAATAGTTAGCAAGGATAGATATATCAAATAAAGGATTTTTTTTTAATTGAAGGTAATAGCCTTGTTTGCTTGTAGGCAGTAGGGAAGCTTCTAGTAGACATTCATCTTATTTTATACTATTTAATTTCTACTTACTTTAGCTTCTTTGGCAAGCATGCAGCATTTAGTAAAATAGAATGAATGAAGGAATGTTGAATAGAATAACTGAACAAGAAAAAAAAAAAACAGAGAAAATCCCACCAAATACAAACCTGTTTGGGGCGCATATTTCAGGATAGAATTTTCCAAAACATGTACCAAACAGTTGGCTCTATATTCTAATTTATCTTATCTATGCATATACCCATAATTTACTCTGCTCTCAAAATAATCTTACTATACATATATGTCTGATTATGCTTTTCTCCAATATTTTTAAAGACTTCCCAGTACTTACAGAATAAAATGCAAATTAATATGGCATTCAAAGTCATTTACAGTTTGTAACTACTGTCATGCATATTATGTTGTATTATTAGCAAATTTTCAGTCTCATCCTTCTCTCTTCTGCCCTTGTTTCTATGATTTGTTTATTGTCATTGACTAGACTATATATTCCTTCCTCATAGGAACTTTTTGAAATATTTTTTCTCCTTCCAAGTATTGGACACATATTACCTTTCTTATAAAGCTTTTCCTGAATGCCCCATTTGAAAAAAAACAAAAAAGCCTTCCTTTCTTAAGGGGCCTTTCATTTGCACTTCCCATACTTTATTCTACTAAACTGTGTTTAAAATTACAATTATTTATGTATATCTTTTCTCTATTAGACTATAAACTTTTTGAGAACAGGGACTAAATAATTTGTATCTTTGCAAATCTAACTTTTACTCAGTAGAGCGAAATCTTTTCTTAAATTTTTCCTTCCAACAATGTTTCTCTCTTGCTTATATTGAATCATAATATTTATTCTGAGATAATAGAGATTGCAATGACTCTGTGATCACTAATACCAATTGAGGTATATATAAAATACAACCCATAAAGTTGATCTGGTTGATGGGTGTAAATTGCAAATAGGGAAATGTAGAACTGAAGTTAGAGAAAATAAACAAAAAGTCAATCAATATTCCTTACTGTTTGGGTTGTCTAAAGTGGAATAGGCTGGTTGGAGAAGTGGTGAGTTCCTTTCCTTGGAATTTTTAAGTATGATGGAATAACCCCTTGTTGGTTATGTTAAGAGGAGGAATAATCTTCAGCATATGTGTTGAACCAGATAGTCACTGAAGTTCCTTCCAATTCTCAAAATCTGTATTTCAATGTTTTTATTTGCTTTATCATCATCCCCAGCTGACATGGGCCTCCATTTTGCATTGCCCTTTGCAATTCAAGGACTTCTAAAAGGCAGGGAGACACTTTTCATAAAATCCAAGTGAACTTGGTTCCTCAACTGAGGTTTAGAGAATAATTCCCAAATACCCCAGACAATTGCTTTAGGGAGTTTCTTGGGAAATAGGATTTCCTTCTGAATAGGGAAACTTGATTTATTCATTTGTATTTTATGTTTTTATTCCTTTGGTGTCTTTATTTAATATGAAACTTTTTTGTTGGATATTTCCCATACTCCATATTCTACTCTCTCATTAAGAAGTAAGTTTCTCCAAGGATGCAAATTCCCTACTTCTCATTTTTTAAAATCTGTCCTAGGCTGCACCCAAAAAATCAAGTAAAGTTTTAATTTGTCAAAAAAATCTCATTAAATGTTTACTATGTGCCAGGTACTGTATTAAGCTTTGGGAAGAGGGATATAAGTAGAAAGACAGCCCCTTCCCTCAAGGTGCTTATATTCTAATAGAGAAAGGCAACATTTGCATTTCATGGCACAACCTCCCTGTTATCATGATCCTCCTCCAGAATTAAGGACAAACAACAACCTCTGTGAGTAAAGCTGGCCTGGAATTGTTCAATTGTAAGACTCCTTCCTGGGAGGTACTAGGGAAGAGAAAAGGTAGAAATAGAGGAATTATGAGAAATTGCTTTCCTAACAATTTTTCCTGGAAAAGACTCACTTCGCCTTTAATGACGTTATAATAAGTTCCCCTCCTCTATTATTGAACCTGTTTCCATTCAGAGGCCTAAGTTCTTATGCCTCTGAAAACTGAAGTCAGTCAGTTAATAAATATTTATTAGGTAATACTACATGCCATACACCATGCTAAGGATGTGATAGAAAGACAAAAGACTCTCCTTGCCCTTCAAAGACTCAAACTAATGGAGAAGACATTCTCTACAGTTTGCAGGAATTATGGTTCTAAAATCAGGCTGCAATTAATAGATATTTTATTTTACATGCACTTTATATTATTCAATTCCTCTTTAGTCATTTCTTATTTGGTAAAAGACTTCTCAAGAACAATTAAAGTAGCAGTAGGAAGGGAGAATTGTTGGCTTTCTTTGGTCTACTTTCTGTTATCAAAAAACCAAGGAAATGACAAAACTGTGGGAAGATTGATACTGATTCTATTAGTCACAGCAATTGTAATTAAAGGTAAGAGCTCTTAGAACCTTATATAGCCTGAGAAATAACTTCCTTAAAATGCACATAGCCCACTTCCTGCCCCTCCATACTTTTTTTTTCTTTTTTAAGAAATATATTGCCTTCCCCTTATTTATCTCTATAATACTTAGTATTAGTCAGGCACAGAGAAAGTTTCCTGTAAACCTTATTGATGGATTAATTTACTCAAAATAAGATGGATTAATCAGAGTGCCTTTTACTTGCCTAGCAACAAGCACTCTCCTTCAGAATTAACTCAGCCTTTTAAAATCATATAAAGGAACTGTAATTATTGATAGGAACTTCTATGAAAAACAATAGCATTATGAAGTAAAATATGGCAATATTAGCTTAAGTGGAAATTCAATGCAATAGATAGATAGTATGATGTCTTTACTGTCAGGAAGATTTGAATTCAAAATCCTACCTCTGAAATTAATAAATTGAGTCCATAAGTTACCTATCACTTAATTTATTTAAGCATTACCTACCTTTGGTATAAAATCAGAATAATTATAGTTAATGCATATTCCTTCTAGGATAATTGTGAGGTTCCAAAAATAAGATATACCCATTTGACAATATCAAAATATAAAAATATTAGCTATTATTTACTAAACTGAATTTGGAACTTTTCAAATGTGAACTTCAAGGTGTTGAAATGGTACAAAAATAAAGTCATATCAAAGAAGTTGGGAAAATATCAAGAGCTCATGGGAAAGCTGAATTAATATAATAAAAATGACAATACCACCTAAATTAATCTACTTATTTAGTGCCATACAAATCAAACTCCCAAGAAATTATTTTACAGATCTAGAAAAAATAATAACAAAGTTCATCTGGAAAAAGAAATGATAAAGAATTTCAAGGGAATTAATAAAAAAAAAGAATGCCAATGAAGGTGGCCTACCTGTGCCAGACCTAAAATTATATTATAAAGCAGTGGTCATCAAAACCATTTGGTATTGGCTAAGAAACAGAGTAGTCAATCAGTGCAGTAGGCTAGGTTCACAGAACAAAATAGTCAATAACTACAGCAAAATAGTATTTGACAAATGTTTGTGGCAACCCTTTTTGTTATGGCTAGAAACTGGAAACTGAGTGGATGCCCATCAGTTGGAGAATAGCTGAATAAATTATGTATGGTATATAAGTGTTATGGAGTATTATTGTTGAAACGACGAAGAAGATGATTTCAGAGAGGCCTGGAGAGACCTACATGAACTGATGCTGAGTGAAATCAGCAGAACCAAGAGACCATTGCACACAGCAACAATAAGACTATATGATTATCAATTCTGAAGGACATGGTTCTCTTCAATAATGAAATGTTTCAAACCAGTTCCAGTTGTTCAGTGAGGAAGTTGTTCAGGGAGAGGTCTGTGGGATCTGAGTCTGGACCACAACATAACATTTTCACACTTTCTATTGATGTTTGCTTACATAATGTTTTACTTCTTGGGTTTTTTTTTTCCTGTAAAGCCAGATAACTATAAATACATATACACATATTCGATCTGTTAAATATTTTAACATAATCAACATTCCTGCCATCTAGGGGAGGAGTTGGGGGGGGTGGGAAGGACAAATTTGTAACAGAAACCTTTGCAAGGGTCAATGTTGAAAAATTTTCTGTGCATGTGTTTTGAAAATAAAAAAAAAGTCTTAATTAAAAAAATTTAAGTATGGAGGTGGTAGAAATACGTAAATGATTTTTAAAAGATATCTATCAGATGTCAAGCCTGGTGTGAATTTTATCTGCAAAATTTCTTATATATTTCTTGCTATAAGAGCATGCTATCATGGCAGCTGGTGTTTTGGATATTTAACTAGAGTAATGTTTTGGGGATGTGAGTGGGTGGGTTTGGTAATATATTTAAGAATCATTTCATTTAGACAAGTATTAACATTAGGGAGAATTAGCCATAAATCCTATGTGTATTGTCTAGACTTTAACAATATGGTTGATTTAATCATTTTTAGCACCAGTGTCAACATTTATAAATTGTCAGTGGGTATTTTTATCATCTGCCCTTTTATGTCATTATGTATCCAAGCATCACAGGATTTTTTTTTGGGGGGGTCCTAATTCAATGATATAATTCAGATCAAGATTTTAGAAAATGCATATAAAACTAGTGATCCACCAAGCTTTTTCTTCCTTCTTTATTTCTTTCCTTCTTTTCTTCCTTCTTCCTTCCCTCTCATTCATTCTTTTCTTAATTCCTCCCTCCTTTTCTTCCTTTCTCTATCACTTCTTCCACTACTTTTTTTTCTTTTCTTTTCTTTTTCTTCTTTCTTCCTCATTTCTTTTTTCTTCTCTTTCCTTTTTCTTTTCTCTTTCTCTCTTTTTCTTTTTTAAAAGCAGTTATATGAAATGCAAATATTTTGTCAGTTATTAGAATAAAAGAGTTCTCTCAGGCATTACATGAATTGAAACAATTGGAGAGGTTCCTGGGGGTGGGAGATGGAGGATGAGACAAATAAGCTGAAAATAAGAAAATGCTCTTGATTTCTAAATAGAGATAACAGTGGTCAATTAATGGGGAGTGAGCATCTACTTTTCTTGCTTGTTCATCTGGACATAAAAAGATATTAATGAATATAAAAAAAAGAGAGAGAGAGACACAGTAGAGGAGATATATGATTGAGAAAGTTATTAGTCCTCACATTGTTTTCCAAGAATCCCTAGGAGTTCCCAATACTTTTTCAGGGTGTCTGTGAGGTCAAAATGATTTTCATAATAATACTAAGATATTTTGTCTATTAAAATACTCATTTTCCTAACTACATTTATGTGTAAGGGCAGATTTTCTTCATATGTTTCAAGAAAGGCAAAATATCACAATAAAATGAATGTATAAGCAAATATGAGAATCTAGGCTATCTTCTACTAAGCCAGAAATTTAAAAAGATTTACAAAAATATGCAAAACAGCATTATTATTCTCAGCTTTTTTGAAAATAGATATTTTCCACAAAATTTTATTTATAATAACATGTATTAAACTTATTATTATTTTAATTAATTAATATTTTAAATGTATCAGTTTTAATGTTAACATGGTAAATTTTGATAGCTATCACCCTTATAAACAAAAGTTCTTTGGGGTGCTTAATAATTTTTTAAAGTGCAAAGCAGTTGTGAGTTCAAAAGGTTAGTGAATTATTAAGGTAGGGAAAGGACATGTTGCAGTGGCTTCAACATTAAATTTAGACATAAATTCCTGCTTCAATCCAGGCTCTAATATTATTTGTTCTTGACCTTGAGCAAGTCATTCATCTATTTATTCAACAAGCATTTGTTGTACTTAGCTTCTCTGCATCCAATTCTTTAATATTTTTCATCTTACTTGGTTATTGGGAGAAAAGCCCTAGCACACTGTCACACACTGTTGCTGTGTCAAATTACCACTACCATCCTTGTTCTCATCTTCCTGTAAGCCTATCTTTTTCTTTTCTGTGTGTGTGTGTGTGTGTGTGTGTGTGTGTGTGTGTGTATGTGTGTGTGTTTTGAGTCTTCCAAAATTAGAGACTCAGGTTCCATATCTTCTAATAGGCTGGATTTGGTTCTTTCCATCACAACAGCTTTTTAATGGTGTGGGTAGATATATTGACAACTATCACTCCCTCTTGCCTCCTATGGAAGCACTCTTTTTCACTCTAAAAGAATAAATAAAAGAAAACAGTATGAAGCTTTTCTTAGCACTCAGAAAACATAATCATAGTGTTTACACCTTAATCTGTCAGAGTTTCACAGAACCATTAGGTAAAGAGTAATTTCTAAGTAATTATTTGTTATCTAGCACCATACTGGATAGTGACATTAGGTTCCATGTAGAGCTGGACCAATGGTCAACATTGTAGATTTATCAATCTAATGACTACAAATGAGTAAGGGAAAAAAAAAACAAAAAAACAAAAACTGTGTTCTAAAATGTTTATAGCAGCTCTCTGTGGTGGCAACCAACCACATGACTGAACCACCACCACTACTACAATCAAATAAATAAATAATGTAAAACCACCCAGTAAAATAGCAGCAAACGACAAAGCTTCATTATTTCAGTTTGATGTCATGAAAGTCACAAATTTGGAGTAGAAATAATAGGTTTTGATCTTGCCATTTACAAATGGCAAGTTTACTAAATTGTTTAACTTCTGGGCATCAGCTTCCCTATCTATAAAATGGGGGTGGTGGTACTTGCAAGAAAGATCTTTTCTGGGGTTTCTGGAGAAAATATTATCTTATTTCCTATGTATTCTTAAATTCTTAAAGAATCATATAAGTAAAGCTGTTATCCATGATTCTTTTAATAGTCTGACATCTATATTGTGTTTATGTGCACGAAAAACCAAAATAGAACCTGAATTGGGGACAATACAGGCTGAAATAATTCCCTTCTCGCTCAGGAATTGAATATATGTATCCCTTTCCTTGTTGGGCAGAACAAATGGGGACTCCAGAAAGAAACACAACAAAAATGTGGGATTTCCCATCATATGGAAATTAGAAATATAGTCAGTTAAAAATCATTTAAAATTTCTTTCTTGATCACTGACACAACTATGGTTTCAACAGTGTTTTTTTTTTTATGTTTAAGAAACAGGATTATAGTGAATAGTTATTTTTTTTCAAGTTTTCATAGAAAGCATAAAACTGTATTCGAATTGGGACCCTTTACATGACTAGAACTCCCCAATTTCACTTCAAAGAGAGAGCAGAATTTGGAGCGCATACTTCTCCTTCAGCAAAATGTTAGAAGGAGGCAAAAGAGGGATGAATAAAAATCCTAAGCCTCTGAAATAGCCACAGCCATTGTAAGGCTAAGTGGCTCCAGTTTCCTAATAGAAAGATTTTAAGGGCAGGGGAGTGGGCGGAAAGTTGGATTAGAGCTTCTGAGTGGAAAGTCTCCCCTGCCAGACAAGTACAATGTCACTTTGTGAAAGGGAAGACATTTTTCCTGAGCTTTGATGTTGTGTCTTGTTTTCCTTTGTGAACAGATTCATTTTGCTCCATTCTCCTGAATAATCTGACCTCTAGAAGCCTGTCATTTGGAGGAAAGCTCTTGCCTTTATAGAATCTTATTCTTCCATTTGTCAGGCTAAGATAAAAAGAGGTTGTATGCCTTGCAGGCTTCAGTTTTAACAGATTACTAGGTGGAGATTTAGTAATAACAATAGCAATAGTAATGGTAATGATAATAATGGTACTAATAATACTAGTAATAGTAACTAGTGTTTATAAATCACTATAAATTTGCAAAACATTTACATATCTTTTCCTCATTTGATCTTTTCAACAGTTCTGTGAGAAAAGTTTAAATGGATTGAGAGAAGTGACTTGGGAAGCTGGACATCAAACATACATAAAGAACATTTTTTTTTTTAATTCCAGAGATAACAATAAGTGAATGTCAATTAGCATGTGAAATAAACTAGGAGGAATCCTAGTTCAGTCTGGATCTCATCCTTCAGGGTCTCATAGGCTACCCCAATTTTTTCTAGACCTATTGTGGATTCTTGTTGGAGACAAAGAGACTGTTGGAGGCAAAGAAGTCTACCAAACCCCTACCCCCCAAAAGGAAGTGCATACCAGCAGGAGGTTTAATAAACATCACCAAACCCCTGCCCCCCAAAAAGGTGCATACCAGGAAGCCAGATACGATCAATTATCTCAAGAAAGTTTCAAGCAGGCATCCTGCTTCAGGAAAACACACATCCCTCCCCTTATTCAATTTCCTGACAAATGATCAACGTATGCTACATGAAAGTTTGCTTTGATGCACCATGTATAAAAACCCTGTACTAAGCCTCAATAAACGAGCTATTCTGCCCTTATACAGAATGGTCTCCATTCTTTCCTTTTTCAGCCCATCCCCAGGTTGATGCCTCCCCAGCCTCTGGCTCACA
>JAJPUD010012422.1:0-23398 GCA_023553655.1 Myrmecobius fasciatus | reverse complement strand
TTTTTTTTTGAGCCCAATTTAACCCTTACTCTCATTCCAGAATAGTCCTGGGAGCCCCATATATTTTTTGAGATGTGTGTGGTGTTAAGTGTGTTTCTGTAGAGAAGTAAATGGGAGTTTTGGGTAGTCATGGATTTTACATCCCCTAAGTGACAATTAGGAGTTTATTTTCTGGACTTAAGAGAGTGTACCACATTAGTAGGGAAAGAAAAATAAAATATTTGAGTGTTTCAAACAGCATTTGATTTACTTTTGAAACACTGGCCATTTCTTCTGGAAAACATATCTAAACTTTGGCTTTTTCTAGTTTTCCATATACCATCTATTTATTTAGGCCCCATTCTAGTTATACATCTTCATTGGCCACTTCAAGTAAATCCCTTTAAAAAAGAATTGTACTATTCAATATTTCTTGTTGGTCCTTCATTGTTTATCTTCTACCACTATCCCTTCTCTCTTCATGATTATGCTATATCAAGTGAGCATGTAAGCAGCAAAAGCTGCCCACAAAGCAGAATTTTTTTTGTAATTTAATATTTTATAGTCTTCCAATTACATGTAAAAACAATTAATAAGTTCCAAATTCCTTTCCTTTCTTTCCTCCCCACCTCATTACAACCCAATGACATAAAGAGAAAAAAAGTATTACTCTCTGTCTTCTTCCTGTTTTTTAGATGAGAGGCTTGGGACTCTTTTGGAATTCATAAATGAGGAGGTGATTTCTTTCTCTTCCACTCTCTCATAAAATGGCAGCAATGTTGCCTGTCCATACAAGTCTTTAGGTTGGTCTTTATTTGAATCTCAAAACCCAAGCTATTTTTTCTGTTTGTTTGTTTTTGATGGTGGTAGAGAGTTGTTTTCCTTTTTGTTTTTTTTCTCCCTGAATATAGGGAAAACTTGGGAGTACCTAAGTTCTTCAGCAGGTATCATTTATTCTATGGAAGGCACTCCTTATACTACTTATAGAAGTACTATATAACATTTCTCAGAGAAGACAGTAACCCAAATAAAGATGGCACTAATCCATACCTTGGCTTTTCAAGCAATATGCATGTGAAGGTTGTTATTTAGACACTGTAGAGTTTAGGTAAAGGTGAAATTTATTAATATTTTAGATATTTTGTCAGTACTTTCTTATGAAGGTTTTTGTTTTAAGCATTTCTCTTGAGGTTGAGTAAAATAAATACATTTTATGCTGGTGATACTTTGTACCTAGAATACCATTCCAGAAGGGACTCGGTTAATCTCTTTTGGAGATACTGCATAAGTGAGCCGAATTTAAGCTTTAAGTCATTGTTCTATTGGAGGAACAGATGTTTGATGAGTGAAAGAACATGAGAAAAAAATCCTAAGCCCTCTCTTTAGATCTCAGATTCATTCAAGACTAAATCTGGCCTATATGTATCCAACTCTGGGTCTCTTTAGTAGAAAATAGAGATTCAGGTCCCTTTAGTGAATGGGTATATGGGCTGACTAAAGTTCTAGTCTGCAGTCTCTAGAGTAGACTGATTTAATGTTATCTGACACAGGAATGATGAATGAAGAAAACTAACAAAGAGAAGTCAGACTATACCAGAAGTTCTTAAACTGGAATCTGTGAACTTTTAGTTTTTATATGAAAAAATTCTGATAACTATATTTCAACGGAATTGGTTTTCTTTGTAATTTTATGAATATTATTTTATTCATTTAAAAAGATTATTCTATGAAGAATCTACAGGTTTTAGCAAATTGTCAAATGAGAGGATATATGACAGAAAATGTTAAGAATTGCTAGGCCAGAGTAGGTGAGGTAGCTGAGGCCCCCGAAAATAAACCAACCTACACAAGATTTAATTCACACAGCAATTCAGGGCCAGGACCCAGGCCCACTGATTTCTAGGTTAATTCTCTTGTCACTTAACAATGTAGTTTCAACAGGACACAACTCAGTGGTTGAGCAATTGACTGAAAAATACTGTTCAGTTGCCTCAGCTGTAAAATGTGAGGATTCCACTAGATATACTGTTAAGTTCCTTTCAGCACTATAATTCTTTTATCCAAGAAAAGCAACATTAACTTTATAAGATTTCCAAAGAATTCAGGAAAGATTATTCAACTACTTATCTTAAAAAGGGAAAGTGCATTGAAGTTTCAGAGGCCACATCATTATTTCCTAAACAACAAGGAATATCTTCCAAAAATTGCTCAGAATAGGTAAGAAAGATGTACTGTTGTTTTGCTTTATACTGATATATACACATGTACTGTTGTACTGTTTTATAACAAGGATTAGTCTTTCAGGACACAGTGTCATATTTATGACTTGACCTTGGGACTAAGGTCTAGATTGTGTTACCAACTAAGATAGGTGTTGAAATTGCAAAATCAAATGGAATTCATCATTGAATGGGAACAAAATAAACATCAAATAATCAAATTATGGAGCTAGAAGAGAGATTATATTTAACTTCATACATATATACATACATACATATATGTATTAGAGAGAGAGAGAGATCTGTAAAATAATTTCTTGGGAGTTTGATTGGTATAGCACTAAATAAGTAAATTAATTTGGGTAGTGTTGTCCTTTTTATTCTGTTCACTCGGCCTACCCATGAGCACTTGATATTTTTACCACCAATTAGGTCTGACTTTATCTGTGTGGAAAGGGTTTTGCAGTTTAGTTTGTATAGTATCTGACTTTTCCTTGGCAGATAGATTCCCAAATATTCTACAGGTATTTTGAATGGAATTGTTTTTGTATCTCTTGCTGCTGAACTTTGGTGGTAATATATAAAAATGCTGATGATTTATGTGGATTTATTTTGTATCCTGCAACTGTGCTAAAGTTGTGAATTGTTTCTAGTAGTTTTTTAATTGAGTCTCTAGGGTTCCCTAAGTATACCGTCATATTATCTGCAAAGAGTGATAATTTGGTTTCCTCATGATCTACTCTAATTCCTTTAATCCCTTTTTCTTTTACTGCCAAAGATAACATTTCTAATAAAATATTAAATAGTAATAGTGACAGTGGTCAGCCTAGTTTCATGCCTGATCTTATTGGGAATGATTCTAGTTTGTCCCCATTACATATGATGCTTGCTACTGTTTTTAAATAGATGCTACTGATCATTTTCAGGAAAAGCCCATTTATTCCTATAGTTTCTAGTGTTTTTAATAGGATTGGGTATTGGATTTTATCAAAAGCTTTTTCTGCATCTATTGAGATAATTCTATGATTTTTGTTAGTTTGGTTACTAATATAATTGATTATGCTGATAGTTTTCCTAATATTGAACCAACCCTGCATTCATGATATAAATCCTACTTGGTCATACTGCATTATGTTCGGGCTGACTTTCTGCAATCTCATTGCTAATATTTTATTATGATTTTTGCACAAATATTCATTAGGGAAATTGATCTATACTTTTCTGTCTCTATTTTCACCCTACCTGGTTTAGCTATCAGCACCATATCAGTATCATAAAAGGAAAGCATTTTTTTCAGATCATGATGCAATAAAAATCACATGCAATATAAGGCCAGCAGAAAATAGACCAAATGTTAATTGGAAATTAAATAATCTAATCCTAACAAATGTATGGATGAAAGAGCAAATCATAGCCACAATCAATAATTTCATTCAGGAGAATCACAATAATGGACAACATACCAAAATTTGTGGGATACAGACAAAGCGGTTATAAGGGGTAATTTTATATCTCTAGATGCTTACTTGCATAAAATAGAGAAAGAGAAGATCAATGAATTGGGCTTACTTTTAAAAAAGCTAGAAAAAGAACAAATTAAAAATCCTCAATTAAATATTAATTTGGAAATTCTGAAATTAAAAGGGGAGATTAATAAAATTGAAAATTAGAAAACTATTGAATTAATAAATAAAACTGAGTTGTTTTTATGAAAAAACCAACAAAAGAGATAAGCCTTTAGTTAATTTAATTAGAAAAAGGAAAGTGGAAAATCAAATTGTTAGTCTCAAAAATGAAAAGGAAGAACTTTCACCAATGAAGAAAAAATTAGAGCAATAATTAGGAGTTACTTTACCCAACTTTATGCCAATACATTTGATTATCTAAATGAAATGGGGTAATATATGCAAAAATATAGATTGCCCAGGTTGACAGAAGAGGAAATAAATTATTTAAATAGCCCCATTTTAGAAAAAGAAATAGAACAAGTTATTAATCAACTGCCTAAGAAAATATTTCCAGGCCCAGATGGATTTACATGTGAATTCTACCAAACATTTAATGAATAATTAATTCCAATATTATATAAACTATTTGAAAAAATAGGGAAAGAAGGTGTTCTACCAAATTCCTTTTATCATACAGATACAGTGATGAACTACTTAATTTAGAAGGCTGGTATGATGAAAATGGTTTACAAACATTAAAGCACTAAAGAGATATAAGTTGTTTTTGGCTTTTTTTTTTTCATTTTATATCTTATTGAGTGGTTTCATTAAGGAAGGGAAACAAAAATCTATCACTGAATATTATAAAAATTTCAAAGGATGATATATGTGTAATATTCATTTGACACAGTCTAGCTGTTTGACCAGGCCAATTTGTATTATTCAGAAGATATGTATTTCCTGTTGTCTTTCTTTTTTTTTTTTATTTTCATCATTGGGATCTGTTTAATGAAAGGGCTCAAGAACTAATTTCCCTTTTCTTCAGTTCTCTTCAGTTTCATTTAATTGGATTAACTAATCATATTTGCATGCCTACATCATAACTAAAGGCAGACTCTTGAAAGGAACAAACTATATTGTTCACCACCCATGAGTTTCTCTTTTATCAAATGCTAAATTGATCAGAAGACCAAGTGTTTGTAGTTGGCAACATTAGTGTGTTTTCTCAGCTAGAACTCATTCCCTAAATCTTTCTATTAACTTCACAAATAGTACTGTCAGATTTTCAGATGAAATAAAAACACATGGGAATTATATTGACATATATAACCATGTTGGAAATTAATGGGTTCCTGCTGCGTACATTTTTAAACCTAACTTTTTAAAAAAGTTTTTATACATCTTAGCTGATGAGACAAAATATTCTTTTAGGAATTCTATACTGTTCTTTTCTTTTTAACATTTCCGTTATTAATTGTGATAGTGCATGGGACAGCTAGGTGGCACAGTGGATAGAGCACTAGCCCTGAAGTCAGGAGGACCTGAGTTCAAATCTGTCCTCAGACATTTAACACTTCCCTGGGCAAGTCACTTAACCCCAATTGCCTTAGCAAAAAAAAAAAAAAAAAAGTGATACTGCTATTAGGCTATATTTTGTACACACACATTTTGTCACATTTTACTCAAGATGAAGAATAGTTGCACCATTATTTGGCAAATTGTTGGATCTTTCATTTAATTGTCAGATATAAATTTTAACAAGTCTAAGATTTTATGCATGCATGTGTATAAATAGACTTAGGTACACATGTTTTTGCTGCAATACACATATTTATGCATATGTATTCCTTATGTGAATGTGGCTTATATGAGAGGCAGTGCAGTATAGGAAATGGAAAGTCAGCCTTAGATCAGGAAATTCCAAGTTCAGGTCCTTCTTTGCACACACACTGTCCATGGGATCCCCTTCAAATCTCTTACTTCCTCTATTAATCATAGAGAAAATACTGTTCTGTCTTGACAAGAGAAGTTTCCTTCCAAAGACCAAAAAAATATATAATCATATGTCCATTCCCTATGCTTATTCAATTAATTCATAAGAACCCATCATTTCTTATATTGGTTGACTTTTGTCTATGTTGTTCTATAAGAGATTCATAGAGAATGACCAGAGTTTTATTAAAGAGAGTTATCTTTGTGATTTTATTTAGTGTGGAATCTAGTTAGAAACTCAACATATCATTGAGAAATTTTCTTTTGGAGGGAGATACTTTAAGGACCTTGGCTATTTCAAGTCAAAACTTTATATGTTTTCATACTCAACAAACTATAAACACAGTAGGATCTTGTGTTTTCTGAATTTCTCATTGTTGCAACTATAAAATCAGGGGTTTTTGAAGAGAATCAGTTGTAAGAAAAAATTCTTCTCATAACCATTGGCCATTTTCATGAAGTTCTTGCAAAGTCAAGAAGTAAGCATATTGGTTAGTTCTAAAATTTTTCTTGATTATTTGGGGAAATATTGATATAACCCTTGATTTTACTATTTTTCTTGTATCTTCTCCTTAAGATATTATTTGAAATTATCCATCATTTTTTTCAGCCTTGTACCTGTATAAGCACATAATGCTTTCAAATGAGTCACACCAGCCCAATGGTGTTCATGTGTCAAGTTGTTAGGAGAACAAGTAGGTTTTTTCATTGTCATCAAGATTTTACTAATATATAGATTGTATGAAATAATGAAAAACGAAGTGAGCAGAAACAAGAGAATGCTGTGCAAAATAAATAGATAAATTAACTATAAAGGACCTATGAAGAAAGATTCTTTCTGCATTCAAAAAGACAGAATGCATATATAGAAATATGATTGGAATGATTTATATATGTGTGAATACATACACATGTATGCACATATTTATATATACATATGTGTAAATATAAGTTCATAATAAAATGAATATGTATATAAAAAAACAGAAACAATTACCATTGGGACCCAACACTTTCTTGGTATGCTACATGAAAAAATAAAAATAAAGCAAATGAATCCAGAAGTAGAAAAGGCAACTTGACTATATCCAAAGTAAACACTGTGGCAAATCAGATTGATGTATAGAAAAACTTTTTTAAAAAAGGAAAAAAAAAAGAAATTCACCTTTATTTGAGATATTTAATTGCCAGAATTTTTGCCCAGTGTCTAACACAGTGCTTAGTACATCACAGGCATGTAATAAATGTTTCCAATAGATTGTTTGATTGATTACTTTGATAGTAGGATTCATAGAACAGATATCTCTGATGGATCTCAAATAGTAAACAATTATGTAAAAAATTATATATATATATACATGCATATGTGTATGTATGTGTATATATATGCATATATACATAAGTATGCATACACATAGATAGATAGACATTCTAGACAGTGAATCTCTATGGAACTAATGTAATTTGGAATTAGCTTTCCAAAAATCTTGCCAAAAACTCTAATTTTATTCTCTTTTGAAAGTAAATTTTCTTCAGGATAACTTCATGCTAGGCACCAGAGTTACTATTCCCATTTCCTCTCCAGACTGTGAAATCCATTCCTGGATTTAGCCAATGGGATTCTTCTATGCAAAACATATTTTCGTGAAATCCATCCTCAAATCCTGCATACAATAGGTGTTGCTTAGTTTTGATTTTCTGAGTTTAAGTTCTTTGTTTTGTCAGTGGAAGCTGCTAAAAACTCCAAGCAAAATTAGACAGAGGGGCCTTGAAACAAGAATTCATTGCTTTACCTACATATGATTTCTTTATCTGATATCTTTATTTTCTTCTTACTGGCAAGGAAAGGATTAGGAAGTAACATCTTTTTTTAATAATATTTTTATTTAATAATATTTTTAAAAATAATATTTTCATTTACTTTACTATACTCTTGATTTGGAGTTGTGAGATGATTTTTTTTTTATTAAAGCTTTTTATTTGTATAACATATGTATGGGTAGTTCCCCAGCATTGATCTTTACAAAGCTTTCCATTACAAATTTTATCCCCAGTCCCCTCCCCTCCCCTAGATGGCAGGAAGTCCACTACATGTTAATAATGTTGAAATGCTTGACAAGTTATGCAAGGAAAATCCTATCTACAAGAAAAAAAGAAAATCAGAGAAAGGCAACACAATGCAAGCAAATGTCAATAGAGATCATGAAAATGTTACATTGTGGTCCATATTTCATATCCCTCTCTCAGGATGTATATGGTTTTCTTCAGTGAACAATTGGAACTGGTTTGAGACAATTCTTTGTTGCAGAGAGCCATGTCCATCAGAATTGATCATCATGTAATACTGTTGTTGCTGTGTATGATGATCTCCTGGTTCTGCTCATTTCACTCAGCATCAGTTCATGCAAGTCCCTCCAGGCCTCTCTGAAATCGTCCTGCTGGTCGTTTCTTACAGAACAATAATATTCCATAATATTCATGTACCATAGGAAGTAACATCTTAAATAATAGGCCCAACATGTAAAAATTGCAATAAGACAGCTTCTTATGTACATTACTTTCCTAAATTAAGGACACATGCACACATACTCAATAAATTAGAATTAAATAATACATAATTTAAATGTTATTATTTTTTCCTGTTTGTTAAGTATTTATGTAAAAGTCTCCTAAATTTCAGGGTCAATGATATGTTGTAAAATGGTTCCAGATTGGGAGACAATCTATTTAGTGTGAAATTAACCACTGACAATAGTTTAAATAATCCATAGTATTTATATATTTCCATGCTTATTATTGCACAAATGTATAGAATCATATTTCTAAAACAATAGTTTGCAGAATGTACTTCTCTGTCATGAAAAATTTCTATTTTAAGAGTGTAATGGCTCAATTATTGGAAAATGTTACAAAGCTGAATTTTGGCAGGCTAGCCAGGTTGTTGTCATCGATATATATGTAAATATGTGATGAAGAACTGGCATATATACATGTCAAGACTGGGACAGGAAGATGACAGATCAAACCAAACCTCTCTTCAAAATCACTCAAAAATAGAGGTAGAAAAGAACTTCACCTTTCCATGATCGAACTCTGTACTTGGATCATATGATAAGAATAATTTTAATACTTAATCAGAAATTTGGACATTTTCAAACTAGAAGACTGTAAATGTTTTAATTGTTTAAAAGTTGCCTTTTTGTGGTGAATCGCAATAAAATACAATTATAAAATAGCATTTTTTCATAAGAACTATCATAAATCTTGTAAAGTGGCAAAATATGTTTTAGCACACATTTTGGATCACTTCCCAGAAAAGGAGTTGAAATATTCCACTTTCATTGCCCTATGGGGTCTTATCCAAACATTAGACACATTGTTAGCAGTATAGAGAGTGCTATAAAGAATGTTGATTTAATATAGACTTCTGTTTTAATGGTCCTCATATGCATTGTATTCTTCTTAAGAAAAGAATGCAATGAAATGCAGCCATGAAAAAAACCCTATTGATTTACACTCCTGTACTGACTTGCTTCTAACATGACTGGTATAGAAGGGTTGCACATTTTGCTAAAGTGTAGGTCATTTTTACTTTCTTATTTTGTGGTCTCTCATCAATATTGTTTTTACAGGATGATTTCTTTCAATTTTTGAAATAATAATAATAATTATTATTTTTTTTGCTGAGGAAATTGGGATTGATTGACTTGCCCAGGGTCACACAGCTAAGAAGTATAGGATTATTAATATTACTTTCAGTATCTATTTAAAAGAATTTCTTAATTATTCTCCTGTAGGCTGATATCCATCTGGACCATTGAAAAGAGGACTGACTGATTATCAATCATTGCTTTTCCATCTCACATTCTATACCAAAATAAGGTCAAAATGGATATATGATTTAGGCATAAAAATGATACCAACAAATTAGGAGAACAAGATGTAACTTATCTATCAGATCTTTAGAGAAGGCAAAAATCTATGACCAAAGGTGAACTAAAGAACATTATGAAAGGCAAAATGGACAACTTTGATTGCATTATATTAAAAAGATTTTGCACAAACGAAACCAACAAAAACAAGATTAAAAGGGAAGTATAAAGCTGAGAAAAAAAGCCAATATATTGGCTTTAAAGCCAATATTCCTAATAAAGGTTTCTTTTCTAAAATATATTATATAAAGAACTGGGTCACATTTGTAAAAATACTAGTCATTCTCCAATTGATAAGGGAATGAACAGACAGTTTTCATATGACAAAATTAAAGTCATTTATGCTTATATGAAAAAAATATGCTGCCACTATTAATTAGAGAAATACAAATTAATATAACTGAGATACCACCTCACACTTCTCAGATTGGCTAAGTTGACAGGAAAAGATAATGATAAATATTGGAGAGAATGTGGGAAAACTGGGACACTAATGAATTATTGGCGGAGTTGTGAAATGATACAACCATTCTGGAGAACAATCTAGAATTATGGCCAAAGGACTATGAAACTGTTCATACCCTTTGACGCCACTATTGAGTCTGTATACAAAGAAATCATAAAGAAGGGTAAAAGACCCACCTGTGCAAAAATGTTTGTGGCAGCTCTTTTTGTGGTAACAAAGAATTGGAAAAGGAGTGATTGCCCATCAATTGGGGAATAGTTCAACAAATTGTGGTAAATGAAGATAATGGAATATTATTGTACTCTAAAAAATGATGAATAAGCTGATTATAGAAAGGCCTGGAAAGACTTACATGAACTGATGCTGAGCAAAACGTGCAGAATCGGGAATACATTGTACACAATAATAGCAAGACTGTCCAATAATCAACTATGAAAAGGTTGGTTATTTTCTGCAGTTCAGTGATTCAAAGCAATACCAATAGACTTTGGACAGAGAATGACATCTACATCCATAAAAAGAACTAAGGAGCCTAAGTCTATATCAACACATGCTCTGGTCACTTCTTTTTTCTATTTTTTTAAAAATCTTTCCCAAGGTATTTCCCTTTTGTTCTGATTTTTCTCTTCCAACATGATTCATAAAGCAATGTATATTAAAAATAAATAGACTTACTACAATAAAAATTCATTGTTTTTCATCAAGTTAATTCTTTTTTTTCTATTTTTCTTCTTTTTTATTAAAGCTTTTTTATTTGCAAAACATATGTATGGGTAATTCTTCAACACTGACCCTTACAAAGCTTTCTGTTACAAATTTTTCCCTCCTAGTCACCACCCCTCCCTTAGATGGCAGGAAGTTCACTACATGTTAATTATGTTAAAGTACATCAAGTTAATTCTTAACCAACAATTTTTAATCCAAGAAATTAACCAAAGATAAGAGTTACTTTGTATAGTATCAGGCAAAAGTGTAACAATACCTTCAAGAGAATGGAGAGTTTGTTATTAGACTATGTACAAAGGAGAAAAAAAACCCAGTGGGGAACAAAACATAAGTATCTTTATAATCCCAATTTTAACTTAAAAAAACATTTATTGAGTATTCACTTTGTGGTGCAAAGTGTTGGGGTGGGCACTAAGACAGATACAAAGATAAATTACATACAACCACTTTTATTTAAGAGTATCCAATCTAGAAGAGCTGTGCCTTTTTCAGATTGACAAGAGCACTTAGGCTCTTCTTTCAAGCTCTGTAATAAATGTATCTCTCTTTAAAATGGAAACTAGAAAAGCTTTCTTAAAAGTGAATAGGAAGGATTCAGAAACCAATATATCCAGTTTCCAAATGCCATCCCTTGCACCCCACTCCTACCTTCCCATTTGACATTTATTTTGTGAGCTAGACATTTCATTTATTCCTACTTTAAAAAATAAGATCCACCTTATCTTTAATCATTTAAGAGGCCCTATCTTTCCACTTAGTCTGAGGGATTGGGCTAACAAGCTATTTAGAAGGGGAATGCTTAGACAGTCTTGAATGGGAAATTTGAAAAATGCAGCCAACAGATTGAATACTCTGATGAAAAAAAAAAGCTGTTTACAGTAGAGAAACACCTCTGATCTCAAAAGAACCAGCAGGAAAAATGTTAATAATTTTGAAAATATTATACTCTTGGAAGCAGTACTTTCAAAGACCTTTCTTGAATCTTTTGAAACATGGGTCATTAGTTGCAAAAAAAAAAAAAAAGTTGAAAAAAAAAAGCAAGCAATGGCAAGGAGTGGTTAATTCAGAATGTAGTTTGAATTCAATTCAACTCAACAAACAGGAATGAAATAACTACTATGTGCAAGGAACATTGATGGGTGATGAAAGGTATGTTAATAATAATATCATAAAATGACAATATAAATACAAGAATGAGCAAAATAAAACCCATCCATGCTTTTTTATTTTATGTAACTCTTGTCCATATTCTCCCTGCATGGGTTCACTCAGCAAGTCAAGAAATTCATTTAGAGTAGGGGTTCTTACCATTTTGGGGAGATATAAGCCCCTTTGTTGAAATAGTAAAGCTTATGTACCAAATAAAGAAAGAAATGGCAAATTACTCCAGTATCTTTACCAAGAAAATCCCAAATGGGGTTACAAAGGATCAGACATGACTGAAACAATTGAAGAACAAACAAAAAATTATGCTTCTTTTTAGAATATTGTTTACAAAAGTACAAAGTAACCTACATAGGAATACAAATGAAATTAATTATATTGAGATGTGGTATTAAAAATATTGAAAAAAAGTAGTTACAAAGCCCTGATTTAGAGCTCTTGATAATCCATGGATACCAATGGGCAATAGAAACAGTCTCTTAGTTATTCCTCTTTCTTACTGTATAATCTGTCCACCTCTATTTTCAGTTCCACATCCCTAGATCAATACTCTTTATGAAGCTAAATGAAGCATGAATTTTAACATGATTGTGTTTGTCATTCAGTATAAGAAATCACATGTATACATATAAGTAAATAAATACAAATAATACAAATAAAATAAAAATATTTTAGCAAGAGTTCAAATTCAGTGCTGTATACATTATTATCAAGAATATAAAGATAAAAATTGAATACAACATTTAAATGTAGAATTGGGATATTTTAAATGTTAGGGGAAATTTATGTTCTTTACATATTGGTCAAGAAAGAAAAAAATACCTCTATGGATTATAGTTGAGTGCTAAAGCTAGTGTTAAGAAATATGAGTACAAAGTCCTATATTTCAATGCTTCAAGGATTGATATTTTATTATTATGTGAATCCATAGAAAATGCAAGCTTTATCTGATATAGTAGATAGTCTTTGATATTGCTGTTTCATAAAAATTCATCAATTGGAAGTCAATCTGGTTATTAGTCTTTGAACTCAGAGAACAATGGTCAGACAGATAACTGAACATTTTAGGTTGCTGATTATATTGTACTCTGCTGAGATAGCCATTCATAAATACCTTCAACTGCTGTGATAAGACAAATCCTTAATGTCCTTGGACTGAGAGATCAACTTTATAAGTAAAGATGGAAGAAATGTGGGCAGAAAGAAGTTCACATCAAAAGATATGAGCTTTATAGAAGAATTAATCTTTACTGAGAAAGACCAAGATGATGTGGCAGTTAAAAAGGGAAAAGTCACATATGGTTTCATTATATTATTATTATTATTATTATTATTATTATAGTATTATGCCTTAAAACTTAGTTTCCACTTCTTACCTCTCAAATTAGCTAAGAAGTTGGAAAAAGATAATGATAAATGTTGGAAGGGATGAGGGGGAAATGGGACATTAATACATTAATGGGAGTTGTGAAATGATTCAAGCATCTGGAGAGCAATTTGGAACTATACCCAAAGAGCTATCAAATTGTGCATAGTCGTTGATCCAGCAGGGTCTCTATTGGGTCTGTATATCAAAGAGATCATAAAAAAGGGAAAAGAACCCACATACGCAAAAATGTTTGTAACGGTTCTTTTTGAAAGGGCAAGAAACTGGAAATTGAGTGATGCCAGTCATCCCGAGAATGAATGAATAAGTTATGGTATATGAAAGTAATGGAATAATTTTGTTCTATAAAAAATGATGAGCAGGATGATTTCAGAAAATTCTGGAAAGAACTACATGAACTGATGCTGAATGAAACAAGCAAAGTATATTGAAAAAATAACAACAAAAATTTTTGTGGCTTGTCCTTTGTCCTTGAAGAGGAACATGACATCAGGAAGGTGATGTTGTGACATGCAAAGAAATAGGATCTAAGTAAGAGAGGGCTTTACAAGATCACCTCCCTCACTTTCCCCTCCTCTCCAGAGCCATCTGGGTACAATGGTAACATATAGATCAAGACAATTCTATGATGATCAACTCTGATGGACATAGCTCTTTTCAACAATGAAGTGATTCAAGGCAATTCTAATAGATTTGCAATGGAGAGAACCATCCTCATCCAGAGAGAGAACTATGGAGACTGAGTGTGGATCAAAACATTTACACCTTTTTGTCGTTATTGTTGTCTGTTTGCTAGGTTTCTTTTCTTTCTCATGTTGTTTTCCCCTTTTTTCTTGTGTAGTATGATGAATAAGAAAATATATTTAGAAGAATTTCACATTTAACTTATATTGGATTGCTTGACCTCTTGACGGGTGAAGAAAAGAAAGAAAAAAATTGGAACAAAAAGTTTTGCAAATGTGAACGCTGAAAACTATCTTTGTATGTATTTGGAAAAATAAAGTATTATTAAAAGTGAAAAAAATACTATAAGATCTTGAGAAAGGGGGTAAGTTTAATGAATGAATTGAAAGAGCTTTATGAAGCACTTAACATGTACAAGACATTAAAGATATAAATAAAAGAATAAGTTACACTCAACGAGCTGAAATTCTAATGGAAAAAATAAGGTTCTATATGAGTAATAATCAGTGGAGGAAATTTAAATCTAGACCATGAAATGGGATATAAGAGGTGAATAAATGTGAATATTTATTCACCAGAATATTAGGTGAAGAAGAAATAGAAATATTATTGTTCCTAGGGGAAAAGGTGGAGAATCATATTGATGTGGAGGGAAAGTAATACATATAGCGGCAAGGCAGATAGAAACAAAAATAATCAATTAGGACTTGTGAGCACTAGGAAGGAATTTTTCCATTGCTAAGTAAAACAAATTCACGAGACACAACAATAGCTTAGTAGAGAAAGCACTAGATTTGTAGTCAGAGAGATTTGAATTCAAATCCTGCCTCAGATACTTACAACCTGTGTGATCTTAGACAAGTTACTTTAAAATTTCTTAGCTTCAAAGTTCCTCATTTTCAAGATGAAGAGGGTGGAGTAGATGACTTTTTCCATAACTTCATTTATGAACCTATGGACTTTTTTGAGGAGGGGAAAAGAAGTAGGGTCTCTAAAAGTATGAAATGGGATAAACTCTCCTACTCAGACTACATCTGAATCATTGTATCCATTTCTTGTTACCACATCTTAGAAAGGCCATTGGCCAATATAAACATGCTTACAAGACTACTGGAATAGAGAAGAAATGTACAATCATATCACCCAAGAATCAGTTGAAGGAATTTAGAAAATTTGGCCTGGAGAAGCAAAGAGCTATGGAAAAACATGAAAATAATTTTTAAATTTTAAAAGACTGTTGTGAAGAAGAAGGATTAAATTTACTCTTACTAGATCTGGAATGTAGAATTAAATAGAAGCCGCAAATAGTCAGATTTCATCGTAATATGAAGACAAAATTTCCAAATAATTTGAGTAATCCAAAAGCAAAATATGTGACTTCAGTGGCTGTGAGTTTATCAAAATTTCAATTTATTAAGTACAGACTGAATGATCATTTGTTCTGGTGTTGTATAGAAAGGTCATGATTCTAATAGGGATTGAATTAGATTGCTTTCAGAATTTTTCTCAATTCCAATGTTCTTTAATTCTATGATCCTCCATTTATATTTATTAAATTTCCAACAACACTATAAGAAGATCAGCCCAGAAAGTTGGATTTAAAAGACTGCAGCATAACAATGATAGTCATTTGTCACTTTTCTGTGTGAGAAAAGGTTATGGAGAATAAAAGATTTTTACCTTTAGGTTTTTGTTTCTTTTTCCCTAATTTATCCTCTATTCTCTCAATGTGCATTGTAATAGGATTAGAACTTATGTATAGGTGAAGTATAGAGTAGCTTATATAATGTTACTTGGTTCTGTTACTTAATTATTAAAAGCCAGTGTACCCCTTACCTCCTCAAATGGGATGGCTAGGCTCTGGTCTTGTTCTAACAACTCTACAATGTGAATGCTACTGCTACTGCCACCACTATTCTAGAAATGAGAGATGAATCTTTTCCTTTTTGTATATCCCTGGTCTGGAATAAGGAACTGAATTTAAAGTTGGTACCAGGTCCTATCATCTTCTTCAATCCCTAAATTCTGCCTCCAATTATTTTTTTTTAATTAAAGCTTTTTTATTTACAGAACATATGAGTGATTTTTTTTTACATTGACCTTTGCAAAAAAAAAATGTTCCAAATTTTTCCCTTCCTTCCCTCACCCCTAGATGTCAAGTAGTCTAATACATGTTAAATATGTTAAATTATATGAAAAATCCAATAAGTGTATACATATATATATATAGTTACCTTACTGCACAAGAAAAATCAGATCTAGAAAGAGGAAAAAAAAACAACTTAAGAAAGAAAACAAAATATAAGCAAATATTCACAGAAAGCATTGAAATGCTGTGGTCCACAATCAGTTCCCACACTGCCTTCAATTCTTAATGACCTATCCAGTGCTTCAATGTCATAAATCTCATTATGGAAAATGGTTTTTGTCACTGCCAACATGATGACTCTTCTTTTAAATGTGAATATCCTTGAAAAGTGCAAAATCTTAAGGTATTAATACATTCTGATTACATTCTGAGGTATAGTTTCTAGCATCCACACAAGATAATTAAAACACAAGTGAAAAAATTCCTAAAAACACATTTTGTCCCATCTCAAGGAGTCCCTATATTTGTTAATTTAATTAAATCATTAAGCCTATGAAATGACTGATTGATCTAATTGAGCTTAACATCAATTCCAACCATAGTTACTTTTTCAAAAATTTATCTCTAACCCAATTGCTAGGCAGTTCAATTCTATTAGAAATATGAATACTATATATTCAGGCAATCAATTGAGAATTAATATGATTAGTATTGATAATATAACCAATACTCAAGGAATGTTATACATTCAATGATGATAGAGCTTGATTAACAGTCAAGAACTTTTATTATCAAAAACCAAACTGTATTTGTATAGTTTAAATTCATATTAATCAGAACCCTTCTGTGAGGGTCCATTTGGCTTGTGTTGTGATCCTCACAGTTGCTCCAAAGCTTTTATGTGTTCTTATGACAACCTCTTTCCTGAGAATTGACATTCATGCTTTGTAATTGCTAAGTTATGATTTTAAAAGGGTCAGTTCATTTTTGCATGTTCTGATCCTGAAGAAAAATGTGTTTGAAAACCTAGACAATTTGTATTGCAATCATCCTGAGGGTCATTACCCCCAGGATTCACAAAAGAAAATGCTTCATATAAATCAGGTGTGGTGTATACAGAAAAAAAGGAACTTAAATCCTTCTCCAAGTACTTTGGTTAACATTTTTGCTTACATTCTTATAGTTCAATTTAATTTCATTTTCTTGGGGTTTGGGATTGACACACTGATCTGATCTATCAGACTTTGGAAATGGTTAATCATAAATTCAGGAGAGCCTTAATATAATAAAGTTCAGGTACTGAATAAATACAGAATGAAAGAATGAATAAAGATAGACTAAAGGGAATTATTGGGAAGTGATTGTGTAGGGAGGGTTGTATAGTATTCAAATGGGACTGAAGCCAAAGGTCACATTGGGTCACTAGGCAACGAGAGAGGATTTTATGATTGAGGAAAAAAAAAAAAAAGACGTGATCTGGCCCAATCTCCAGGCTTGCTCTCTGTCCCAAGATAGGTTTTAGGAGAGGGGAGAGATGAGAACTAGGACTAATCTACCTTTTCCAGAACTGGGCTATAGGAGTTTGAGTGGCAGCAGCATCTATACATTAGTGGGGACAAGACTAAGCTCTGCAATTGGTAAAGAAGGGAACAAAAGTCTGAACCTGGGGCAAAATTCCAAAAAATTTGAAGAAATGGGTAAACTAATTTTGAAGAAAAGGGGACAAAGTAAAAAATAACATCTAATTATAGTGAAGATTAATACATGTTAAGATGAAACTCCAGAGATATTCTTAAAAGAAAAGAGTAGGGGCAGCTGGGTGGCACAGTGGATAGAGCACCAGCCCTGAAGTCAGGAGGACCTGAGTTCAAATCTGATTTCAGACACTTAACATTCCCTAGCTGTGTGACCCTGGGTAAGTCACTTAACCTCAATTGCCTCAGTAAAAAGCAAAAAAAAAAAAAAAAAAAAAAAAAAAAAAAAAAGTAATAATCAATTAATTTAAGTAGGACTCCAGGAAAAACATTCTAGGACAAAATGAAGCAATAGGTTTTTAAGTACAATTAGGGAAAAAAATAAAATAATCACTAGTTTAGACCAGATAATGGAAAATATGACCTAAGTAGTAAATACTATGAAAAAGAAAATGGAGAAAACAAATAAAAATCTCCAAAAATGATTAGATCATAATAAAAATACTTCTAAATTAGACTTGATGGGAAATACCATAAAACAAATGATATAGAAGATAGTTTGAGGAAAGATAATTTATGAATTATTCGAATATTTAAAGAATATAATATAACAAAAATAATGAAAATAACCATAAAATTCTGATTAGCAAGTTTCAACAACTAATAAAACTATCAAGAACTATTAGAATTAGAGTACATACAAAGAATCTGGCAATCACACATTTCTCTTGAGCAAAAACCAGTCTGGTATCTGTTTCTTCTTTATGGGAGAGTTCATCCCATTCACATTCACAGTTAGAATAACTAATTCTGTATTTCCTGACATCTTATTTACCCAAGTTATGTTTTTCCCTGTCCTTTGCCCTTTCTCCCTTCCCCCTCCTCAGTATTTTGCTTTTGATGACCCCATTCCACAAAAAATTCTCCCCCCTTTAAAGCCCCTCCCCCTTTCTTACTCCTTTCCCCTGATTCTTCTAATTTCCCTTCTACTAGCCTATCCCTTTCTTTTTCTCCTTTCCCTCCCATTCCCCTATAAGGAAAGACAAGTTTTTCTGTGAAACCAAATATGTCTGATATACACTTTTAGAGCTCAATCCGATGAGAGTAAGATTTACACAATGCTTAACTCCCTCCCTTCTTTCCCTCAATTATATTAAGTTTTCTTTGCCTCTTCATAACATTTTATCTTATTTTACCTCCTTTTTTTAACCTTATTTTACCACTTTTTCCCTCTTTCCCCCAGTATGGTAGCCTTTCCCGTCTGGTTTTATTTTTCTTATTATCAAAGTAATATCAAATTATACCCCCAATCTTTAAGTATCCTCATAGTAGAAATAAAGTTCTCAAGAGTCCTTTCTTGAGTTCTGTGTTTGGAGGTCAAATTTTTTGTTCAGATCTAGTCTTTTCATTAGAAATAGGTGAAATTCACCTATATCATTAAATGACAATATTCTTCCCTGGAGGATAATGCTCATTCTAGCTGGATAGGTTATTCTTGGCTGTAATCCAAGTTCCTTTGCCCTTTGGAATATCTGGTTCCAGGTCCTTCAATTCTTCAATATGGAGGCTGACACATCGTGTGTGATTCTAATTATTGATCCTTGGTATTTGAATTGTTTCTTTCTAGCTGCTAGCAAAATCTTTTCCTTGGTGCTATAGTCCTGAAATTTAGCCATGATATTCCTTGGGATTTTAATTTTGGGGTCTCTTTCAGGAGGTGATCAGTGAATTCTTTCAATGGTTATTTTGCCTTCTGATTCTACATCCTCAGGGCCGTTTTCTTTCAAGATTTCCGGGAAGATAGTGTTTAGATTCTTTTTTTTTTTTTTCATCATGGCTTTCAAGAAGTCCAATAATCCTTAGATTGTCTCTCCTAGATCTGTTTTCCAAGTTAGTTGTTTTTACTAGGAGATATTTCATATTTTCTTCTATTTTTTCATTTTTTAATTTGTTTGACTGATTCTTGAAGTCTTTTTGAGTTATTCACTTGCATTTGTTCAATTCCTATTTTTAAAGCATTGTTTTTTTCAGTTACCTTTTTAAGCTCCTTTTGTAACTGTCCAATTGAATTTTTTTGTTCATTGCATTCTTTTTCCACTTCACTAATTTTATTTTTCAGTGCATTGTTGTCTATTTCCAATTCACCAATTTTGTTTTTCAATAAATTTGTGTCTTTTTCATATCTCTTTTGCAGGGCATTAAATCCTTCTTGCGCTGATCTCAGTTTATTTTCCCATTAATCATCCAGCTCTCTTTTGAGATTTTTTATGCAATCTTCCAGGAAGGCCTTTTGAAAAGGGGACCAGGTTATATCTCCCTTGATGGTTTCTTCTGGAGTTGCTTTGTCTACAGGAACCTCAGGATCTGGGTTCTGCCCTTCTTTCTCTCAATAGAAGCTGTCTATGGTGAAAGCTCTCTTTTGCTTCTTACTCATTTTTTTGACAGCATGGGGGTCTGTTTTAAGGCTAGAGAAGTGGCCGGCTGGCTGTTGTAGTTTGCCCTGGGCAAATTTCCACTAATTAACTTCTGGTGCTGGGCTGGTGGGGTTAGGACTTTGCCCAATTTACTCCTTATAAAAGGCAAATCTGCCAGAACACATGCCCCCAATCAGGGCAGAGTGTCCCGAGTGCCTCAGATACTGTCCAGGTGTTTGGAGTTTGGAGTCTGGAGTTTCTGCCATGCTGATCTGAGTCCCCACCAGTTCTCTGCTCTCAGTTCCTGACTGAACCGAGCAATCTATTTATCCCACTGCCTGACTGAAACAGACCTACTATGAATTTCTTCAGAGGTAACTGCAAGCAGTGTCCAAATATTTCTGGATTCATTGACTAAAAGATAAGTTCAGAGGCTTATTTTATTGTTGATTTGAGAGAGGGTCAGAGGAGGAAAAAGAGAGTCAGCGTCTTCACTCCGCCATCTTGGCTCCGCCCCTCACAATTAAATTTTTTCAAAGCATTTTGCAAAAATTATATCTTTTTTATTGTCCCCAAAACTATTGGTTTTGACCATCAGTGCTACTATTATCCCCTGTTTACAGATTAGAACACTGAGGTTCACAGAGGTTAAGTGAATTATTTTAAGTCACACAGCTGCTGAGTATCTCAGGTTTTATTTAAATTCAGATGTTCCTGATTCCAAATCCAGCTTTCTCACCACTGTGCCACCTAGCTACCTCTTGCATTAGATAATGAGCTAGGGGAGATGGCATTCATTCAGTTACTATTCAAGACAATTATGACATAGATTGAAGTTCCACAGTTGAATAAATTACTTTCCCAAGGCAGGAGGTGGTAGATCTTCGTCCTCTAAGTTCTGGTTCAGAGGGTCAATATTCCAGGTAGAAAGAAAGCAAAGAAAACAAAGCAAATAGCAAAGTTTCTGGGTTCCTCCTGATTTCCTGAATTATTTAATGAGATGAAGTGAGTTATCTGTAAAGTTTCTTTCAGTTTTAATTTTGTGACCACTTGATAGAAGAATTAAAAATACATGAAATTGGGAAAAGAGGTCCATTCAATAGAAACAACTGAAAATTGAGGCGAGAGACAAATTTTTTTAAAGTAGAATAAATACAATTATTTAAAAAGTCTAATATTCTATCCTGATAATCAAAACTCAGAAACTCCAAGGGCTAAGATTTTGCTTTAAGTGTATTTTCTAACACCGTATGGCTGAATGAATAAAAGATAAAACTGAAAGAGCCCACCTTTCATTTACAATGAATGAAATCAGAGACTTTATGTATTTTTTTCTTTTTCTGCTTTCTTTCCTCATGTAGAATATCAGTTTTTGTAGTGAAAACACTCTTTTCTTTATTTTATTTATCTCACATATGTTGGATAATAGGGCTTAATGTGGAATAACACAAAAAAGGGCAACATGCCATGCCTAGAAATTAATGAATAGAAGGAAATCAAGTTTAAATTTTTCTTCTTTTCTTAATAAAAATAGTTCTGAAGAATTGAAGAAAAGACATCTTCAGTTAAACCATGAGATTAAAACCACTGAATGTTGAACATAATTTCACTCCATCAGCAAGTTGCCAGCAGCTGGAGAAAGCCATTCTCAGATCACTTTACAATTATCACCCTTATCTTAAAATCAACCTTAATTTGTACACATTGGTCTGAATATATTTTTTTAAATAAGAGCCTAATTAAATATTAAAGTATGCATCTAAATTATCTTCTCAAATCTGATTTAAGTACTAAATACAACTTGAAAATTAATAATTCCATGTGCTTCATTAAGCACAGGCGAAGGCTCATTTTTACTGTTGGCATACTAATGTTAACTGCTTAAAAAAAGAAATTGTGTTTATCTTCCAAATCTTCATTAATTCTTCAGATATTAACTATAAAATGTCATTCATATCTCTAGAACATATGTAAATTAATCTTCTTCAGTATGCCTTATTCATTTGGGTTAATCCTGCTTTATTTCTCCCTTTTGTATATAGCAAAGGTGAGATCATTGGGATTAATGTAATAGATTTGGCAGATTTGTTGCAGTTGCTCCAACTGAGTGATGCTTCTATTTTTATTTGGATTTTTTTATTATTCTATGTAGCACTCCTTTATTAAAATCCTTCTTTTATGTTGCTGAGTAATATGGAGGAGCCAATGGATCTTAAAAGGCTGTTCCAGATTAATATACTTTTTGGCAGGTTCTCCAGTTTGGAAAAAACTTTGAGTTCAGCATTGATGATGTATTTTTTTACTTAACGACAACCTTATCTGAGCTTATAGCAGAAGATTAGTCACCAGGTGATGTATTTTTCTTGCCACCACAACTGAAAGACCATCTAATAAGTTATAGCAGAGTTGAATTCTGCATTAGAGAATGGATGCTCAGTATGGACACATCTCTATCTTTAACAATTCTTCTATATGAGGTCTTTACTAAACTAATCTCCTTTCAGCTGCTAGTACCTCCTGCAAACCACCTGTTTAATGTGCTCTGTATTTTTTTTAATTGTATATACATGCATGATATCTCTTCCTCAAAAAAGAATATTTCCGGGGGGTGGAGCCATGGTGGCGAAGATCAGACAGGAGTCTCTGTAACCTCCTCTAACCTCCCCTCAAACCAACAACATATGCCCTCTAGACTGATTCTGAAGCAAAAAAATCCACAATATCTGGAGAACAACACGATTCTAGAAGAAGATACTCTGGAAGAACCTGAAAACAGGTCTATTTTAATTGGGCAGGGGGGTGGTCTACTGAACCCAGACTGCAGCGCAGGGAGACCGGGGCAGGGAGCTGGAGCAGGGAGCTGGAACAGGAGTCGGAGCAGGAGTGGGAGCATTGTGCTTTTCACACACCTCGGAGTCTTCTGCGGGCCTCTTGGAACAATCTGTCCTGATTGTGGGCAGGTGGTTTGGAGGGTCTGCCTTTTGAGGGGGATAGATTGTGAACCACTGAACCCCTGATGAGCATGGGACCTAGCTGCCATTACACAGCACCTTAAAGCAATCAATCAAACAACAGGACTGATCAGCACCAGAAATAATTCAATCAGCTGAGCTGCCCAGTACCTGAAATAATTCAATCAGCAGAACTGCCCCAGGGTGAACTAAAGCAGAACTGCCCAGCACCTGACATAATTCAATCAGCAGA
>JAJPUD010012421.1:16941-49382 GCA_023553655.1 Myrmecobius fasciatus | reverse complement strand
GTGAACATGTGTAGATAACTGAGATTAATAGAGATGATGTCCTTGATAAAAAAGAGTAAAGTTCAAAAGAAGGATATGTTTGAGGGGGAAAGATAATGACCACTTTTGGACATTAAATTTGAATCATTATGGGTTTTCCATTGCAATATAATAAAGTTTCTTATTTAGAAATGGTGCTCAGGAGAAAGGCTATCTCTTTACATAGGAGATAAGACCCCTAAAAGAAATTATATGGAAAACAAGAAGATGAGACAAACGTAGAACTTTGTGGAAAACTCATGATTCTATGTTGGGCATGTAAGTTACAGCAAAAGATATGGAGGAGTTGTTTGAAGGTAAAAGTAGAAGATATAAAATAATCTCACAAAAATCCAGTGATGAGAGATTATCCATGAAGAGGCATTCTGCAGTCAAATGATGCAAAAGGCTAAAAAAGATGAGGGTTAGTCATTTAGCAATGAAAAGATATTTGTTAACCTTAATAAAAGGAGTTTTAATCAAATGAAGAAACCAGAAGACAGATTGTAAGGGATTAAGAAGAGTGTGATAAGAAAAGAAGTTGAAACAACTAACAGGAAAAAATATTTTTCAAGATAAGAGATGTAAGTTGAGTAAAAAGTAAATAAGATTGAATGCAAAAGGTTTTTAAGATTGAGGGCCACTAAGATGACAGGAAAATATAATGATGAATGTTGGAGGGGATGTGGAAAAACTGGGACACTGATACATTGTTGGTGGAACTGTGAACGGATCCAACCATTCTGGAGAGTAATTTGGAACAATGTTCAAAAAATTATCAAACTGTGCATACCCTTTGACCCAGCAGTGTTTCTATTGGGCTTATATCCCAAAGAGATCTTAAAGTAAGGAAAAGGGTCCCACATGTGCAAGAATGTTTGTGGCAGCCCTTTTTGTAGTGTCTAGAAACTGGAAATTGAATGGATACTCATAGCTTGGAGAATGGCTGAATAAATTATGGTATATGAATGTTATGGGATATTGTTGTTCTATAAGAATCGATCAGCAGAATGATTTCAGAGAGGCCTGTATTGACTTGAATGAACCGATGCTAAGTGAAATCAGCAGAACCAGGAGATCATTATACACAGCAACAATGAGACTCTATGATGATCAATTCTGATGGGCATGGCTCTCTTCAAAAATGAAATGTCTCACACCAGCTCCAATTGTGCAGTGAAGAAAGCCATATACACCCAGAGAGAGGGATATGAAATGTGGACCACAACATAACATTTTCATGTTCTCTATTGATGTTTGCTTGCATTATGTTTCTCTTCTCAGATTTTTTTCTCTTTATAGATTGCATTTTTCTTGCACAGCAAGATAACTGTATAAATATGTATACACATATTTTATTTGTCTAGTATTTTAACATAATTAACATGTAGTAGACTTTCTACCGTCGAGAGGAGAGGGGGAGACTAGAGGGGAAAAATTTGTAACAGAAAGCTTTGCAAGGGTCATTGTTGAAAAATTACCCATACATATATTTTGCAAATAAAAAGCATAAAAAAAGATTAAGGGTCACATGTGTTTGGATCCAGAAGCATAGGAGCTAGCAATTTTTCAACAACAACTTGAATAAAGATATGCTTGGTGTATTATTACATTTATCAATGTTGCAAATCTGGCACAGATATAAAAAAAATGTCTTGAGAAGACAATTGGGCCATATGGTGGGAATTTTCAAGATCAAAAGGTTGAGTTCTTCAGGCCATGGTTTCTGATCCAATCAAAAAGTCAACTCATGAGGAAATGGCTGGAAAATAAAGGGAAACAAGACTAGAATCAGCCTGGATAGATACAATGGATTGCATGAGGCACTTATCAATTAAACCAGTAAGACTTTATTAAGTTCTATTTGCCAGGAACTGTACTAAATACTGAGAATATAATATTTCCAGGAAAATAGAGAGAGTACTTGTCCTCAAAGAGTTTACATTCTAAGGGAGTAAGACAACACATGAAAGAAAGCTAAAAAATTCAGATGCTTATTCTTCTTTTGCATTACAAATCTGTATTCACATATCTGAAGAGACCTGTCATGTCAACATTAAATCTTCTCTTTTCTAATTTCAATACCTCTAGTTATTTCAGTGTGTCCTCATACATCACAAATTTATTACCCTTTATCATCTGGATTGTCTTCCATGTATACATACACATATAATTACACAAATATACACATACATATGTGTGTGCATATATATGTGATATGTGTATATTTGTATATATATATATGTGTGTGTGCATATATATGTGATATGTTGTATATTTGGCTTAATATTATCCTTTATTATCTATATATCTATATTTATATGTAATATAATGGCAAAAACTAAATTCAATACTCCAGAAATATTCTGACCAAAGTAGTCTATAAAAGTAATGTTATTTCTCTAGAACAGGATAGAAGGGTTAAGTAATCTTAGGTGACATAAAATGTTCAGAACATGAAACATATTAAGGTCAGCTAGGTGATACAGTGGTACAGTGTCTGGCATGGAGTCATAAGGACCAAAGTTCATATCTGACCTCAGATACTTATTAACTGTGCGATCCTGGGCAAGTTACTTAATTCTGTCTGCCTCAGTTCTTCATCTGTAAAATGAATTGGAGAAGGAAATGGCAAATTACTTCAGTGTCTCCCAAGAAAACCTGAAAAGGAATCATAAAGAGTCAGACATGAATGAAACTAATCAACAACAATGAATGGATTATAATGGCTCTACCAAATCATACTTTTAACAGGTAAATTCTATCATATTATATTAATTTTAGGGTATATTAAGGATATATTTTCAGAATTTTGTTAAGCTAGATTGTCTAGGAGAGGTAACCAGTTTGGCAAGGGACCATGCCATGCCATATATAAGACTTGTCAAAAGAACTGAATATATTTAAAATGGAGTTATATTGTTCAGTTTCCTGTTAAAATCCATGGAGTCTGCTCCATAGTCCTTCCTCCACTCAGCTTTCAGAACGATCTTCTTAAAGTAGAGGGCTGACAATGCCATTGTACTCTTCTCCCCACTCCCAGTCAATAAGATTGAGTGGCTCTATCTCATTTCCAGTTTAAAATATAAAATCATGTTTGGCCTTCAAAGCACTTCATGCAACACCCCACCTTTCCAATGTTCTTATATCTTACACTTCTTTGCTTGCTGCGTACTTGATGATCCATTGACATTGCCCTTCTTGCTGTTCACTACATAAGACTCCATCTCCTTTCTCTCTGGGTATTTCCATGGACTATACCCCTTTCTATTAATACTCTTCTCAGTTTCTCTTTGTCTCCTGCTTATTTTGGCTTCCTTCAAGCCATAATAGCTAAAACAAAATCTCAACCTCATCTGAAATTCTTTCCCTATCTCTCTTAAATCTAATGCTTTAGTTATATTGATTATTTTCATTTTGTATTGCATTCTTTTTTTTTTTTTTGCTTTTTGCTGAGGCAGTTGAGGTTAAGTGACTTGCCCAGGGTCACACAGCTAGGGAATGTTAAGTGTCTGAGATCAGATTTGAACTCAGGTCCTCCTGACTTCAGGGCTGGTGCTCTATCCACTATACCACATAGCTGCCCCGTATTTCATTGTATTTCATTCTTTTTTTTTAAATTTTATTTTATTTGCATAACATATGTGTGGGTAATTCTTCAACAATAACCCTTACATAGCTTTCTGTTACAAATTTTTCCCCCCAACTTTGCCACCCCTCCCCTAGATGGCAGGATATCCACTACATGTTAATTATGTTAAAATATTGGCAAATCGAATATATGTATACATATTTCCAAACTTATGTTGTGCAAGAAAAATCTTATCTACACAAACGATATATCAGATAAAGGAAAGACAATGTAAGCAAACATCAATCAAGGAGTCTGAGAATGTTATGCTGTGGTCCACATTCCGCATCCCTCTCTCTGGGTGTATATGGCTTTCTTCAGTGAACAATTGGAGGTGGTTTGAAACATATCATTGTTGAAGAGAGCCATGTCCATCAGAATTAATCGTCATATAGTACTGTTGTTGCTGTGTATAATGATCTCCTGGTTCTGCTCATTTCACTCAGCATCAGTTCATGTAAGTCTCTCCAGGCCTCTCTGAAATCATCTTTCTGGTCATTTCTTACAGAACAATAATATTCCATAATATTCATATACCATAATTTATTCAGCCATTCTCCAATTGAAGGGCACCTATTCAAATTCCAGTTTCTAGCCACTACAAAAAGGGCTGCCACAAACATTGTTGCACATGTGGGGCCTTTTCCTTTCTTTATGATTTCTTTGGGATATAAGCCCAATAGAAATGCTGCTGGGTCAAAGGGTATGCACAGTTTGATAACTTTTTGAGCATAGCTCCAAATTGTTCTCCAGAATGGCTGTATCCGTTCACAGCTCCACCAACAATGCATCAGTGTCCCAGCCCTCCCACAACCCCTCCAACATTCATCATTAACTTTTCCTGTCATTTTAGCCAATCTGACAGGTGTGAAGTGGTACCTCAGGGTTGTCTTGATTTGCATTTCTCTGATCAACAGTGATTTGGAGCACCTTTTCATAAGACTACAAATAGTTTTAATTTCATCCTCTGAAAATTGTCTGTTCATATCCTTTGACCATTTATTGATTGGAGAATGGCTTGTATTTTTATAAATATGAGACAATTCTCTATATATTTTAGAGATGAGACCTTTATCAGAACCCTTGAATGTAAAGATGATTTCCCAATTTATTGCTTCCCTCCTAATCTCTTCTGCATTGATTTTGTTTGTACAAAAACTTTTTAACTTAATATAGTCAAAGTTATCTATTTGGTTTTCAATTAAGAGTTCCAGTTCTTCTTTGAACATAAATTTATTCCATTTGCATAGGTCTGAGAAGTAAACTATATTATGTTCCTCTAATTTACTTGTAGTATCACTCTTTACATCCAGATCATGAACCCATTTAGATCTTATCTTGGTATGTGGTGTTAGATGTGGGTCAAGCCCTAATTTCTTCCACAATAGTTTCCAATTTTCCCAGCAGCTTTTTTTCAAATAATGAGTACTTATCCCAGAAGCTGGGGTCTTTGGGTTTATCAAAGACTAAATTGCGATAGTTATTGGTTAGTTTGTCTTGTGATTCTATCATATTCCACTGATCGACTACTCTATTTCTTAGCCAGTACCAAATGGTTTTGATGACCGCTGCTTTATAATATAGTTTTAGATCTGGTACAGCAAGTCCACCATCGTCAGCCTTTTTTTTTTCATTAATCCCCTTGAAATTCTTGACCTTTTGTTTTTCCAAATGAACTTTGCTACTATTTTTTCTAAATCTGTAAGATAATTTCTTGGGAGTTTGATTGGTATGGCACTAAATAAGTAAATTAGTTTGGGTAGTATTGTCATTTTTATTATATTCGCTCGGCCTACCCATGAGCATTTTAAGTTTTTTCCAATTGACTAGGTCTGATTTGATTTGTGTGGAAAGTGTTTTGTAGTTTAGTTCATATAGTTCCTGACAATCTCTTGGCAGATAAATTCCCAAATATTTTATACTATCAACAGTTATTTTGAATAAAATTTCTTTTTGTATCTCTTGCTGCTGAACTTTATTGGTAATATATAAAAATGCTGATGATTTATGTGGATTTATTTTGTATCCTGCAAGTTTGCTAAAGTTGTGAATTGTTTCTAGTAGTTTTTTAGTTGAGTCTTTAGGGTTCTCTACGTATATCATCATATCATCTGCAAAGAGTGATAATTTGGTTTCCTCATTACCTACTCTAATTCCTTTAATCTCTTTTTCTTCTCTTACTGCCAAAGCTAACATTTCTAAGACACTATTAAATAATAATGGTGACAGTGGGCAGCCTTGTTTCACTCCTGATCTTATTGGGAATGGTTCTAGTTTGACTCCATTACATATGATGCTTGCTGAAGGTTTTAAGTAGATACTACTAATCATTTTAAGGAAAAGCCCATTTATTCCTATACTCTCCAGTGATTTTAATAGGAATGGGTATTGGATTTTATCAAAGGCTTTTTCTGCATCTATGGAGATAATCATATGGTTTTTATTAATTTGGTTATTAATATAATTGATTATGCTAATTGTTTTCCTAATATTGAACCAGCCCTGCATTCCTGGTATAAATCCTACTTGGTCATGATGTATTATCCTGGGGATGAATTTCTGTAATCTTGTTGCTAAAATCTTATTTAAAATTTTTGCATCAATATTCATTAGGGAAATGGGTCTATAGTTTTCTTTCTCAGTTTTCTCCCTACCTGGTTTAGCTATCAGCAACATATCTGTGTCATAGAAGGAATTTGGTAGTACACCTTCTTTCCCTATTTTTTCAAATAGTTTATATAGTATTGGGATTAATTGTTCTTTGAATGTTTGGTAAAATTCACATGTAAATCCATCTGGCCCTGGAGATTTTTTCTTAGGGAGTTGATTAATAGCTTGTTCTATTTCTTTTTCCCGAAATAGGGCTATTTAAATAATTTATTTCCTCTTCTGTTAATCTGGGCAATCTATATTTTTGTAGGTATTCCTCCATTTCATTTACATTATCAAATTTATTGGCATAAAGTTGGGCAAAGAAACTCCTAATTATTACTCTAATTTCCTCTTCATTGGAGGAAAGTTCTCCCTTATCATTTTTGAGACTAATAATTTGATTATCCTCTTTCCTTTTTCTAATCAAATTAACTAAAGGCTTATCTATTTTGTTGGTTTTTTCATAAAACCAACTCAGTTTTATTTATTAATTCAATAGTTTTCTTATTTTCAATTTTATTGATCTCCCCTTTAATTTTCAGAATTTCCAAATTGGCATTTAATTGAGGGTTTTTAATTTAGTCTTTTTCTAGCTTTTTTAATTGTAAGCCCAGTTCATTGATCTTCTCTTTCTCTGTTTTATGCAAGTAAGCATCTAGAGATATAAAATTACCCCTTATAACCGCTTTAGCCATGTCCCACAAATTTTGGTATGTTGTCTCATTGTTGTCATTCTCCTGGATGAAATTTTCGATTGTGTCTATAATTTGCTCTTTCACCCATTCATTCTTCAGGATTAGATTATTTAATTTCCAATCAACTTGTGGTCTATTTTCTCCTGGCCTTATAGTACATGTGAGTTTTATTGCATCATGATCTGAGAAAGATGCATTTACTATTTCTGCTTTTCTGCATTTGATTTTGAGGGTTTTATGCCCTAACACATGATCAATTTTTGTATAAGTTCCATGAACCCCTGAGAAAAAAGTATACTCCCTTCTATCACCATTCAATTTCCTCCAGAGATCTATCATACCTAACTTTTCTAGCCTTTTGTTAACCTCCCTAACTTCTTTCTTATTTATATTGGAATTTGATTTATCTAATTCTGAGAGAGCAAGGTTGAGAACTCCCACTAGTATAGTATTACTGTCTATTTCTCCTTGCATCTCTCTTAACTTCTCCTCTAGGAATTTGGATGCTATAACACTTGGTGCATATATGTTAAGTATTGAGACTGCTTCATTGTCTATGGAACCCTTTAGTAAAATGTAGTTTCCTTCCTTATCTCTTTTAATTAGATCTATTTTTGTTTTTACTTGATCTGAGATAAGGATTGCTACCCCTTCCTTTCTTTGTTCACCTGAAGCATAGAAGATTCTGCTCCAGCCCTTTACATTCACTCTTTATGTATCTCTATGTTTTAGATGTGTTTCTTGTAAACAACATATTGTAGGATTCTGGCTTTTTATCCAGTCTGCTACCCGCTTCCGTTTTATGGGAGAGTTCATCCCATTCACATTCACAGTTAAAATAACTATGTCTGTATTCCCTGCCATCTTATTTACCCAGAGTTATGATTTTCTCTTCCCTTTCCCCTCCCTCCCTTCCCGCCTCCCCAGTACTTTGCTCTTGATGACCTCCTCCCATCAATAATCCTCCTCCCTTTAGAGTCCCTCCTTCCCCTTTATACCTTTCCCCTAATCCTTCTATTAGTTTATCCCTTTCCTTTTCTCCCCTCCCTCCTACCTTCCCACAAGGAGGGTCAGTGCTTTCTTTGAAGCCAAATGTGTCTGATATACTCTCTTAGAGTCCAATCTAATGAGAGTAAGGTTTACACAATACTCATTGCCCTCCCTTCTTTCCCTCAATTATATTATATCTTCTATGTCTCTTTATGAGATTTTGCCTTATTTTACCTCCTTTATTTTTACTTTATTTTGCCTCCTTTCCTCCCTCCCTCCCTTTTCTTTTTCAGTATGGTATCCCTTCCACCTCTAATTTCTTTTCCATTATTATCAAAGAAAAATCAAATTATACTGCCATTCTTTAAAGGATACCTATAGTAGAAATAAAGTTCTCAAGAGTCTTCCTTTTTACCTTTTTATGCTTCTCTTGAGTTCTCTACTTGGAGGTCAAATTTTTTGTTCAGATCAGGTCTTTTCATTAGAAATAGGTGAAATTCTCCTGTATCATTGAATGACCATCTTCTTCCCTGGAAGATGATGCTCATTCTAGCTGGATAACTTATTCTTGGCTGTAATCAAAGTTCTTTTGCCTTTCGGAATATCTGGTTCCAGGCCCTTCGATCCTTTAAAGTGGAAGCTGAGAGATCCTGTGTAATTCTAATGACAGTTCCTCCGTATTTGAACTGTTTCTTTCTAGCTGCTTGCAATATCTTTTCCTTGGTGTGATAGTCCTGAAATTTGGCCACGATATTCCTTGGGGTTTTAATTTTGGGGTCTCTTTCTCGAGGTGATCAGTGAATTCTTTCAATGCCAATTTTGCCTTCTGATTCTAAAACATCAGGGCAATTCTCTTTCATGATTTCCTGGAAGATACTATCCAGGTTCTTTTTTTCATCGTGGCTTTCAGGGAGTCCGATAATCCTTAGATTGTCTCTCTTGGATCTGTTTTCTACGTCAGTTGTTTTTCCTAGGAGATATTTCATGTTTTCTTCTATTTTTTCATTTTTTTGTTTTTGTTTAACTGATTATTGAAGTCTTATTGAGTCATTTACTTCTATTTGTTCAATTTTAATTTTTAAAGTATTATTTCCTTCAGTTATCTTTTTTAGCTCCTTTTGTAGCTGGTCAATTTAGTTTCTTGATTCAAATCATTCTTTTTCTATTTTGCCAGATTTATTTTTCAATGAATTGTTGTCTTTTTCCAATTCACCAATTTTGTTTTTCAGTTCACCATTTTTATTTTCCAGTGAATTGGTGATTTTTTCCAATTCACCAATTTTGTTTTTCAATGAACTGTTTTCTTTTTCCAATTCACCAGTCCTATTTTCCAGTTTTTGATATTTCTCTTGCCCTGATCTCAATTTATTTCCCCATTTTTCTTCTAGCTCTCTTTTACGATTCTTAATGCAATCATCCAGGTAAGCCTTCTGAAAGGGAGAACAACTTAAGTCTGCCTTTGTGGCTTCATCTGGGATTGTTTTCATAATGTCAGGATCTGGGGAGTGTTCTATTTTTTCTCCGTAAAAGCTTTCTATGGTGAGAGCTCTCTTCTGCTTCTTGCTCATGGTTTAAAGTTGGGATATTGGTCAAAAACAGAGAAAACTGCAACAATTTGTATTTGCCCTGGGGCAGTTTGCCAAGTTGACTTCCGATCTGAGGCTGGTGGGGCTAGATTCGCACTAGGACCACGTTTTCAGCTGCTCTCGATCCACCCTTTACCAAAGTCAGATCTGCCAAAGCACCTGCCCGCAAGCAGAGCAAAGTGGCCCAGGCATCTCCCAGGGGCTTCCTGGGTGCCTTAAATCCGCCCCTCTATCGCAGCCCTGACTTCCGCCCCGGCTGGAGTCTGAAAGTGACCAGTGGCCGTTTTCCCCTGAGGCTAACCTTCTCCGGAGTTCTTTCAAGGTAGATTTTTGATAGAAGTGCATTGTAGTCCAAATGTTTGGCGGAGCCTTCACTCAAAAACCAGTTCGAAGGCTCACTTTCGGTCTGAGGGAAGGTCCCAAAGGAGTTCACAGAGAAAGCTGTCTGCAGTTCGCCATCTTGGCTCCACCCCCCATATTTCATTCTTTAAGAGGTCTTTGATACCCCCTTAAAACAAAACCAATCTGATTCTCATTGATTGGCGACCAAAAGGTCCCAGGCCAAGCCCTTGTTTGATCATTGTTTGGGTCCTGATTTACTCAAATTGAATGTAAATTGTAATCATTTATGCTTTGATCAGAAACCCTAAGGGTCTTCCCCTCTGAGATTCATTTATTTATATTTTTTTGACTAAGTGAAAGAAGAGATTCTTTGCCTCAATTGCTACCTAACCTTAATCACTGAATGGATGCTGCCTCAGTCAAAGTGATATCTGTTGAAGACCTTAGCTTAATGGGTCTCCCATCTCATCCAGAACCATCTCCAGCCATCCTGATCTATATATGGCCACTGGACCCAGATGGCTCTGGAGTGAAAAATGAGTCAGGTGACCTTGCACAGCCCTCCCTCACTTACATCCAATTCACTTGCATGCCATGGCATCATTTCCCTGATGTCATGGTCTTCTTAGAGAATGAAGGACAAACAACAGGAATTTCCAATTCATTCTGTATATAACTTACATTTTTAGTTGTTTGCATGTTGTCTCCCCCATTCAGCAGAGATCTCCTGAAAGCAGGGATTACTTTTTACCTTTCCTTCTCCTCTCAGCACTTGGTGCAGTGGCTGGCATATGGTAGGCTATTAATAAATGTTTATATACTGATTGGCAACAAAGAATCTTTGCTCTGAATCAGAAATCAAAGTCTCTGAAAGAGGTATCTGATTCTAGACTGAGAAAAGTTCAAATATAAAACTAAGCCTGAGTTAGTTGCTGGGAGGACATGATTTTTGTTCTAAACAAACAAAAAAAACCTTAGCAGTTGGGACTGAGAATCTTCTGCTAGGGAAAGGAAAAGACTCAATAATCAAAACTCTAAGAAATCATGACAGGAGAACCTGAGAGAATGGTTTTTATTGATGCGCAGGCAAAGTTTCTCTGCCTTTTCCAAAAGACCTGGAAGAGCCTTTGCTTCTTAGATTAAAAAACACATATATTCTCTTCTGTGGGGGATAAAGTTTAAGATTTCAGATGAGTCAGAACCTAGAAGTGTTGAAGAATTCTGCCAAAGAAATGTCTGCCAGGATATAGTGGAAGAATGTCCAAGGGCACATCATCTTATGAAGACTTTACCGGAGCAGCAACTGGCAAAGAAAATGATTCCTGCTAGGCAGTGGCCAGAAAAAACTATGAATTCATCAGGAAGCAGGCTTGGGAGGAAAAAAAGCCATTATATTACTTGACGAAATCAACTATTCTGCAAGATGAGAGATGGAAGTAATCCCTCCTCATGTGGTTTGGTTATGAGTGTCTTTTATGTATCCTGAATACAAGTAACCTGGTCATAATGTTCTTGCTAGTACTCTTCCCTATGTATGACCCCTGGCTGCATATATTTCCTATATGTTCCATTCTTCCCAATGATGTGATTATTATGAGAGAATACACCTTGAGTCTGTGAGGGAAATGTTTTGTTGCTACTTTTCTCACAATAGAATTTGTTTTGTTTTGAACCATTTAAATCTTCTGTTTGTGAAAGATACACACATTGAAGGGGGTTTATGAGTTATGATTTCTAGGGGATTAGTTCCATGAGTACCTTGGACCTCCAGTATTTTCTTCTAGAGACCTTTCTCTTTGCTGTATGTAAAATAATGAAAGTGACAACCTCAGTAGTTATCTCACAAGACTGTAGTATGAATTAAATAAGAATAAAATACACAAAAATTTTACAAAAATCAAAATACCATAAATGTTAGCCATTCTTATTATATTAGACACATATAAGTGAAGAAGTCCTGATAATTAATCACTGAAATTTGCATTGCCTTACTTCAACACATAATGATTTCTTCCTTTAATATCAAAGTAGTTACTTGTTTATTTACAACAAAGGAAATTTTTGATTTTTTATGGCTCCAATAAGAAAATCTTTTAGTTCCCTACCTGTAACAAGATTCTATTATTTTATGATAACCATTGTTTTATAGCATGCTAGTTGGAATAATCAGTAGTATTGAATAGATATTTTTAAAGGTTGGGAAGACGTGTATTTATATGTTTGGACATAGAACAAAATTGTTGGAGATGTTTAGAATGCTCTTCCAATTCTCTTATTGACTACTAAATATAAGAAATAGAAGGGGAAAGAAGATAATAAGCATTCAAATAGCATATATTATGTGCCAGGTGCTATGCTAAGGATTAAAATAATATTTTCTCATTTAGTCTTCACAACAGTTCTGCTGTTGTGATTCCCATTTTATATTTGAGGTAGCTAAAGTAAAAAAAAAAAAAGAGGTTAAATGACTTGTGAAAGTTCATATAGTTAGTAAGTGCATGAGGCTGGATTCAAACTCAGGTCTTACTGACTCCTCTACCTAGCTGTGTAAATGCTAACATATAATGTTATATATGCATATGTGTAGCATAATATATGTGATATATAGCATTATACTAATACATATATATGTGTTTTAATGGATCTCATAAATTTTTAGAGTATCTATTCTATATGCTTTAACTAAACATATTTCAAATGTATTTGTTAATTTCTCCTGTCTATTATGGTATATCCTTCTCTATTGAATGAGTAAAGAAAAAGAAAAACCTCATGACAAATATATATAGTCCAATAAGACAAATTCTTACATTAGTCATGTCCATAAAGATATGCTACATTTTAAGTCCATCACCTCTCTGGTAGAAAGTAGATTTAGCACTTCATCTTTGGTCTTCTGGAATTGTAGTTTATCATTTTATTGATCAAACATCGAAAGATATTCAAAGTGACTTTTCTTTATTGTGTTTAATAGCATAAATTATTTTTCTAGTTCTTTTGTTTATTTAACTCGGCATCAGTTCACTGAGTTTTTCCCACTCTCCTCTGTGGTCCTGTGTCATTTCTCATGGCCCAGTGATCTGATATTACATTCATTTACCACAGGTTGTTTAACCATTTCCCAATAATCATTTTCCTACAAAAAAATCTGCTATAAATATTTTTGTATGTAGGAATACTTTCCCTATTTCTCTGATCTATTTTTTTTTCCTGCAGCCATTCTGTCATTTTTTTTTTACTCTTTCATCTTTGCTATCTAATGCATGTGAGGTATAACTTCAGGGTTGCTTTAATTTAAATTTCTCTACTTTTTTAGGGATTTGGTGCGTTTCCCCACTGTTATTGATAGATTTCTTCCTTTGAAAACTGCTTGATTATATCATTTTGCCATTTAATGATTGGGAAATGGCTTTTTGTCTAATAAATTTGATTCAGTTTTTTATCTACAATTTGTGACCTTTGTCACAGTAACTTGTTACAAAGATTTTCCTAGCTTATTTCTCTTCCATTTTTCATTACATTGTTCTTGTTTGTAAAAAATCTTTTAAAATTATATTATCAAAATTGTCCATTTTATCTTATATGATCCTTTTTATCCCTTTTTTGATCATGAACTCTTTCATTCTCCATAAATCTGACATGTAATTTCTTCTTTCCTTTTTTATTTTGCTGATAATATCACATATTGTGTCTATCTTACATATTCTTTTGTTATTTAGATTTTAAAAAATCAAATATTGAATTACCCCACTAATTGGAGTCTTTTCAAATACTATGTGTAGTGCTCATTTTCTCCTATATGTTGTATAAATAATGTGTCCCACTGATTAGCTCTACTCTCCCCCCCTTTTTCCCAATATCAAATCCTTTTGATGATTACTACTTTGTAGAATAGTTGAGATGTAGTATTGCTAGTACTGCCTTCTTTCTCACTTTTTTCACTACTTCCCTTTAAATTCTTTACTGTTTCTTCACCTTAATTTTGTTAATTTTTTTAACTCTTTAAAATAATCTTTTGATAATTTTATTGGTATAGCACTAAAAAATGGAGCAATTCAGATAATATTGTTATCTTACTTATATCACTGTGTCCTATCCATGAGCAATAAGTATTATTCCAAACAAGTATATCTTTATTTCTGTATAACTTATAAAAAAGTGTGCATACAACTCTCATCACTGAAGGAAAATGATTAATTTATGTTCTGTGCTTACATAAGGAGTGGAATTATTTAGAGCGTGGGAGAAAAGATGTCCTTGTTTTTTGTTTTGTTTTGTTTTTTTCTTTTTTAGCTTCTGGCTTTGAGAATATGTGTGATTCTATGTTCACTCCTTTCATAGAGGGGAATATTCTGGGAAGAAATCAACATGTAAAGGAGCTATGTCCTAAAGCTTCTTCTTCCTGTTTTCAGTTTACCATATTAGAGATTTTGGGGAATTTCCTCCTAGGTGAGGTCAGAGTCTCTTTCTTGGTTGAGGTAACATATCTTGCTGTAAATGGGATAGCTCCTTCTTTATGTGAATATTTTAATCTGATAAATTTGATTTCTATTTGCTTTAATGCATGCATTTACTTGCCGTTCTCTATATGTGATGATCTTTGTATAGTTGGCATTTGGTGGAAGGAGAATTAACCATTCAGGTATACCTTGGGGCATCTTTTTCTTGTTAAAGGATAGGGCCCAGGAAAGTGACTTGCACCTGTTGGAAAGTTTTTTTTTTGTTTGTTTGTTTTCCAGTCAAGCCTCTATCTTTCTTTTTGCAACTTTCAACCATTTCTACTAGTTCTTCTCTTTTTTAGGACAAGCAGAACAAGATGAATCTCCCCTCCAGCTCCTTGTAGTTAATGTATTTTCTTCATGTTGCCTGAATTCCACTTCTTGCACAAAAATCATCATGAGCTACCTGTGACCCAGGTAACAAAGCAAAGAATAAAAAAACAAAAAAACAACAACAAGAACAACAACAACAAAAAAAACCCAACTAATTGAATGACATTAAAATTACATTTGTTTTGTGAACTTTACAAATGGAAATATTTTCATCCAGAAGAGAAAAAATGAATTGTTTTCTTCCCTTGGGGCATCTTCAAATTTACACCATTTATTCTTACACATCAAAGCTTATCAAGAGAGCATGCATTCATTTATTCTTTTGGTAACCCCCCTCTCATATGTTGTTAGACATATGCGATGAATTTTTTTTAATTTTATTTTATTTGCAAAACATATGTATGGGTAATTCTTCTACATTAACCCTTACATATCTTTCTGTTACAAATTTTCCCCCCAACTCCCCACCCCTCCCCTAGATGGCAGGATATCCACTACATGTTAATTATGTTAAAATACTTGATAGATAGAATATATGTATACATATTTCCACACTTATTGTTGTGAAAGAAAAATTGTATCTACAAGAAAGAAAAATCAGAAAAAGGAAACACAATGCAAGCAAACATCAATCAAGAGTATGAAAATGTTATGTTGTGGTCCACATTTCACATCCCTCTCTCTGGGTGTATATGGCTTTCTTCAGTGAACAATTGGAAGTGGTTTGAAACATTTCATTGTTGAAGAGAGCCATGTCCATCAGAATAGATCTTCATATAGTATTGTTGTTGCCTTGTATAATGATCTCCTGGTTCTGCTCATTTCACTCAGCATTAGTTCATGTAAGTCTCTCCAAGCCTCTCTGAAATCATCTTGCTGGTCATTTCTTACAGAACAATAATATTCCATAACTTTCATATACCATAATTTATTCAGCCATTCTCCAATTGATGGGCATCCATTCAGTTTCCAGTTTCTAGCCACTACAAAAAGGGCTGCCACAAACATTCTTGCACATGTGGGGCCCTTTACTTCCTTTAAGATCTCTTTGGGATATAAGCCCAATAGAAACACTGCTGGGTCAAAGGGTATGCACAGTTTGATAACTTTTTGAGCATAGCTCCAAAATGCTATGAGGTGAAATTTTAAGAATTAACATTATCTAAATATTACTGCTATAGATCAACACAGAATACATCCACCTGGAATGATTCAACAGTTCCAGTTTGCTCCTCTCTGTCCCCCTCTCATTATTTTTCTTTAGTCTTTCTGACATTTAATCTGTAAGCAAATACTTCATATAGCTAATTTTTTCAGGTTTCATGCCCTGCTTATTTTGATTTGTATTTTCCTATGCGGAATCCAGCTTACCAGGGCATGCTGACACTGGGAAGAACACGAAATAAGACATTAAGATGTCCGTGGCTGCTGGGGTTTCTGATTTGCCTGTTCCAAATCCATGACAACAAGGCTAGGGTGACCTTGAGTGCCTTGGTGTCATAGACCAAAGCAACTACCTAAGCCCAGGAAAGCTTCCCGGCAGTATTTCAGTCATGAAAGGGAACGTGGACAAGAGCAGCTGCATCAGGAGAAAGGAGGCATCCTGCTTTTGCATGAGCAGACTAAGGTGCCAAAGCCAGAATGTGCAGATTATCAACAACAGCAGGCTCTTTATAACATTTCTTTTTTTGTCACTAAGCCATATGAAGTATTTGCTTCAGAATTATTTCCACATCTACTCATAATAAGCTACTTAGCAACATAGAGTTGAAGCTAATCTCACTGCTTTTCCAGAGCAAAGATAGGCAACCCTTTGGTGCCATCATTTGAAGCCTACTGGTGATTCTCAGCTCTTCCTAAGTCTTCTCTGAGAACATTAGTGCACCACTTCTTAGTATCCTTTTATATATGGTTCTTCTTGCTTGGACCTAGAGGGTGGGGTGGGCAAATGTTTCTTGATGACTGTGTTTCAGGAATGAGTAAAGCTATTTCTCTTTACTTGTTATTTGGGAAGCAGAAATAATATTCAAAATATGTTATTGAGAATTTGGATGAGAGATATGACATTTGACATTTCTTATTACATTAGGGTGGCCATAGATTATATAGGTTCTGGACTATTCACACTCATTTTCTAACACAAAAGAAATATATGGATGATAAAGTGTTTGGATTTTTGTTATTAAAATACTTTACTGACAGACTACCTGCCATTTATGGGAGGGGGCGGGGGGAAGGAGGGAAACATTTGAAACAGAAAGTTTTGCAAAGGTCAATATAGAAAAATTACTCATATGTTCTATAAATAAAAACCTTTAATAAACAAAACAAAACAAAAAAAGTAATTGGTATACCAAAAACATTATGAGTTACAAAAAGCAATAAATATGTGAAAGTGAAAACTTCTGTTAAAATTAAACCTGATAATGTAATAATGAAATTATCCTATTTATTTTTCTCCTTTTGAATTTTTCTGAAAATTATCTCTTGAATTTTTTTTTTGTTTTCTTGTGTATTTTTTCACATTTTGAGCTTTTTGGCAGTCTATTTTTTTGATTTCTAGTTTAAAGTGAAATGACTTTCTTAAGATGACTAAGCAAGTTAGTCTAAGAGCTTGAATCATATCCTAGGTTTACTTTTTGTTCTTACTCATTATTTCTGTTCTCTGAAAATGTTTTACCTGACTCAACATCATTTCAGAACATTTGACTGAATTTAGTATAAATCATACACTTTCAAGTTGTTCCTCTCCCCTTTAATAGGCAGTTTTATAACCCACTGATATTCTTTCAGAAAATGTTGGCAATGATCACTGTTCATTCCAAAACATTTAAGAAAGCAGCTGTTTATTAAAGTGCCAACAGCAATGATTAATTTCTGAAGTTCTGCAGTGCAGCTGTTTGCTACATAATGAAATCTTTGAAAGGAAGCAGATACCCCAAACTGAGCTGGACAACTTAACACCCATGTTTGTACTCTAAAATGCACTTATTTCATTCTTGAAATATCTGTCCATAAGTCAACTGTTCAAATAATATCCGTGCCAATTGGCATCTTCATAAACAACAGGCACTTCTTCAGAAAAAAAATTAGTGGGTTAACAGTGTTTATATAAGAATCTCTAAAGAAGACAGATGTTAGCTGAATTTCCAAAAGTGGTGATTGATTTATGATGTTCTAAATCACATCTGTATGGGGGGGAAGATTTGCTGTGAACTATGGTGGAAATAACATCTGTCACCCACCAAATATATGATACAGGTTTGCATAGCAGTGTATGCAAAATAGAAACAGATCAGTGAATCTCATTGTGACATGAGGAAGGGAAAAGGGAGTGGAAAACTATGATGATTAACATCTTATTTCCAACACATGGAAAAAAAGTTTGATTTGTAAGTGTGAACTATAACTTCCTCAAACCCTTTATAGCACCTGCACATGCTGCTTGTCAAAAGTCATCCAACACAGGTCAGTCTGTGGGTTGCTTTAGTTCATATAAATGAATGAAGACTTAACTAAAAAGAAGAAAAGCTTTTTGCTTTCAATCTGTCAGAAACTCAGCACAGAGTGTGTATCTAACTTATACAGAGGAGTCAAAATAAGAACTATCCACTTCTAAGCAATTCAATTCAATTCAAAATTGTTATTAAGCATCTATTATATGCTAATCATTGTGCTTCAAAAATAGGAATACAAAGAGTAAAATGAAATACCCACTGTTTTCAAGCAGAGCACATTCCTCTAGTGAAATAATAGTAATCATTATAGTAATTAATTCTATCCACATAGCATTTTGGAACCATTTTCTACTTACTTCATTTTAATTTCAAAGCAACCACTTGAACTGAGCAGGACTAATAATATTATACCCATTAAGCAGAGGAGGAAGCTGAGGCTCTGAGGCATGATGTGATTTATCAGTATGATATAGTTAATTAATCAAAAATCCAGAAGCTTCAACCTGGTCTCCTGATGCCCAATTCACTATGCATCAAGGCACTATCTACTGTGGTATGATTTAAGGGGAGCTACCAGAAACATACCTTGGCATAGAACATGAAATTCCTGCCTTTCAAAGATGCATTCGTTTGTATGGATCTTTAAAATCAGACATCCTTTTCTAAAAGCAAAAGAGAAGAACTTCAAGCATGGCATAGTACAATGAAACAGAGGAGCTTGATTCAAATCGTGATGCTAAAATTATTGTCTTATGATCTTGGGTAAGTTATTTTACCTTGTAGGGCCTCAGTTTCTGCTTCTATAAAAATAAGTGCCTAGACTAGATGTTTGCTATAGTCCTTTTGAGCTCTAAATCTTATGATTTAGGCTTGATTTATCAGCGATTATACAGCCTTGAAGGAAATAGGATACAAGATAGGGAAATTCTGATGGGTAGGAAGTGTGTGGAAAGGAACCAGAGTCTTTCCAGATAGTTTATACACCAGAAGGGGACATTATAGGGTGACAGAAGAATACATAAATGTATTAGTTGCCAAGATTGGAAGTAAGGGAGACACTGACAAGGAAATTAGGATTGGTAAAAATACTCAGTTTTGTTGAAGGCAGTTTCTGGCTCGGAATGTTTTGGGTTGAAAGGAGTGTATCCTTTTTAAGGTTCTACTTTGCTGATCTTCTACAGGAAGCAGTATTCTTTTTGATTATGAATTTATTTGTCATATAATTCCATGTGGCTTAATTATCATCAACACACAATAACAAATAAGAAAACATTTAACTCGATATCTTCTAAAAGAGGCATATTTATTTAAATGGAAATCTTCCCCATAGTACTTGGCATCCTTCACAGGCACATGTGTATTTAATTAAACATTCTTTTAGATGCAATGAACGTATAAGCCAGACTTCATATTATTGGCATATATTTTTGTTCACAAAACTAGAATAAATAGGAACTGACAGAGTAATGAGAGGTAGTTAATATGTGCAGCTTTTTTATTAATTGTATAATTTTATACCTTGAAAACACTGACTGAGTGATATATGATGTAACATCTATATGAATATTTATATTATGGATCCTAACTGTGTAGGTGAGTCCACAGGGAAAGATTTGTGGCATATAACAAACAAGCAATTCCTTTAATATCACTTTAGGAAGGGCTGATCATGTCATTTAAAGATGTCCTTTGGTAGCTTTAAATTTCACACTGTTTTTATTATTTCATTAGAAAAGTGTTTTATGCTGTCTTAAGACAACACTGGCACAGTTGAAAAATGCCAACACCCTTCCCTTCCCTTCCTACCATATTTCCAATATGCAAATTAGTCTCAAACATGTGCATCTAAAATAATTAGATTGACTGGGTATGAGATCTGCATGTACCTTCCCATATGAAAATATTTCCCTCAATAGAGCTGAGAAGGCAGTAAGTAGGGGAAAGAACAGGTACAGTTTCACAAAAGACTCCCTATTTACTATTCACTAGTTTTCATTTGAAGATTGTTGGAATATTCTGGCAGTGTTTGTATCTACCTCAAAATGGAATACAGAAAACCAAATGAGATTATTCCTGTTGTTTTTGTCAGATGCTTTCAGCTTGATCTGGGTTTTTGTTATAACTGAAACTTGGCATGATTTTCACTTATCATAATAAATGTATAGCTCTCTACTGACAGCCAAATTTTAATTTGCCAGCTCATATGACATTATCAGTGATTTGAGAAACTATACAATGAAATGCTGATTTGCTCCCTGTGACATAATCTATTCAACAGCCAGGTATCAGTTATTTGAGTGGGATGAGTAATGTAAGTGCCCACTGGTCTATCGGCTTTGATAGTAGAACATGTTGAAATCTTGGTAATTCTTTTCAAGTGCTTCTCTTCATATTCTGTAATCTCCAACCTCCATTTACCCTTGAGATTTCAGGTACTTGCCTCCCTTATTTCTACCATCAATGACTTTCAGGGATGGTGATGAACCTGAAAGCTACATGAGTTAAAAGTGTTATTATTGAAAGAATTCTCATGTACAAGAGCTATCTGAAGTTTATCATATCAAGGAATACAAATCCTTATTCATTTATTTCTTAATTGTGTCACAATATTTTGACCATCAGCCTTCATGACTTAGGAATGATAATTAATTATCTATGAAGAAATTTAAAAAGATACATTAATGGTTTACTATATATGTCTTATATTCTGAGTGATGAGGATACAAATGGAAAGTCAAGAAAGCACCTTTTTTTTTTCAAGGAGCGCACATTCCAATATAAGATGGCAACATATAGATATAATATAATAAATAACATATAGGCTATGGGTCTAGAGGGCAGAGAGACAGCAGAGACTTCTTGAAGAGGAAGACAAAAATGTTCCTTCACTGTGGGCTTCATCGTTCGTTAATTGTAGATATGCTTGGGATAAAATAGCTTATTTAATAGTGAGATATCAAATATAATAAAAGTGGATGATCAAATTTTAAATAATTTATATGAAATACAACAGTAAATACAACAGCAATTGAACACAATTTAATCTTTCTATCCTAGATTTTCTGAAGGTATTTAATAATTCTGAAGTTAATAACATCCATTATCATCCTCTTTGGGGAAGTGCTAAAAGAAATTTCTGCTTGGTAGAATGACAGATACGTTCATTTGTTTCATATTCTTTATTAATTTTATTTTGTACCCAATCAGAGAATCATAAAATCACAAAATTATAGCATTTTGTAGCTGGGGGGCACCTCAGACATTGACCCAGGAGGAATTTTATATCAGATTATTCAGAGTTTGAGAATTTGATCAAATAATTCCTTTTCTAATAACATGCTTGGTGACCACTTGGTAAAATTACCCTGAAAGAAGGTCCCTGGGAGGTTATAGAAATCTCCTTAACACACAGAGTAATGCCTAAACTCCTTGCTCAAAAGACTTACAGCTAGGTTTCAGGTCAATACAATTGGTACCTTAGCTAATTCAAATTTCTTCTAGGATGTATCATAGCATCCTGGCTTACTACAGCTGATTTGAGGGAGTGATACAGTTAACTCAACCTTTCCAGGATCTATATAATAGAAATCTGGCCCACAACAGAGGCTATACCATTTAATATGTAAGTAACTAATGATTCCACAAAACCTATGACATTTAATCTAACCTCAGGATGAAAATCCCATTGTCCTTTAGGGCCTTGGTGTCAAACCAAACTAGAAAAAAGGATTCAATAATCCTTACCTAAGAATCCCTTTAAGCTTTATATTGACTTCATTTTAAAATGTAATGTTGTCTGTATTTTATTGCATTTCTTTTTTTAAAATTTATTTTTAATATACACTGCTTTATGATTCATGTTGGGAGAGAAAAATCAGCGCGACAGGGAAAAACCATGGGGGAGGAAAAAAAAAAACTAGAAAAATTAAGTGAACATAGCATGTGTTGATTTACATTCAATTTTATTGTATTTTTATTTATTTTGTTAGTTATTTCCCAATTACATTTTAATATAGTTGGACTCTCTTCAGGAGTATTGTTGTCTGTATGCTGCCTAGGGCATGTCTTTGGCATCTCAGTAAAAAAAAAAACAAACACATGGTGAACTATTTGACTTTGTAAACTAATTCTTAGCCAGGTTCTTTTCTTGCATTGAATTGAACTTTGTCTTTCTTCAACTGCTGCCTGTTGCTCCAAATCTATTCTCTGAGATTATCAGAACAAATTCAATCTGTTTTTAAATTTATGGTAGATATTCAAATATTTTAAAATGACTATAATCAATCCCTTTTCTTCTTAAGGTTTCCCTTCTTCAGTCCAAACATTTGTAGGGTTTTTTAAAGCTTATTTTATAAACATAATCACCAGTATCTCTAATCAATCCTGTTTATTCACTGGATGCTTTCTGGTTCGTCAAAGTCCTTTCTAAGTGTGACACCAAAGACTAAACAAAGAAACTCCAGATGTTGTCTGAGTCAGGCAGGACTATTTCCTTCTTTGTTCTGAACATTTTTCATCATTATAAAGAAGTATCAACTTTTTTTTAACATGCCACATAATTGATTCATTTTAAGCTTAATAAAACCCTCAAAATTTCCTTTCATATGAATTGTTTTATAAGCATATCTCTGTTTCTGTGCTTGTGAAGGTGATTATTTGAAAAAAAAAGTATAGAGCTTTATATTTATTTCTAGTAAATGTAAGCTTATTATATTTGACACAACATTTTAGCCTCTCAATTTCGCTCTTGACTTTATTATCTAACATATTAGCCCTCCCAACTTTATGTTTTCTGTAAACCTGACAAGTGTGCCATCTATACTTGCATGTAAGTCATTAAGAGCATGTTGAATACCACAAGGTCATGGGAAGACCTTTAGGACAATAACCCATTGGAGACATCCTTTTAAGTGGTCATTAAGACATTAATGTCTACTCAGAAACCTGTCTTTCAAAAAACTCCCAATCCACCTAACTTTACTCTTAAACAGTTCACATCTTTTCATCTTTGAATATGTAAGTCATGAGAAACTTAGTCAAAAAATTTGCTGACATTTTAGTGTTTCATATCTATGAGACTTGCCTGATCTGTAAGCCAAATCATACAGTCAAAAGAAAATTGTATTATTATTCTATGACATTCCATCCTCACACAATCCTCCAACACCTAAACATGAAAAATGTCTTCTAAACACTTATACAATTCATTCTCTCTCCCATGCACTTAAATTCATAAATTTAGAGCTGGAGGGGATCTTTGAGTTTATTGAATTCTATACCCCTATTTTACATATAATAAAATTAATGCTTGGTAATTTGAGCAATTTTTTCAACATCATCAAGCTAGTAAATGGCAATGTCATGACTTGAACCCAAATCAGGCTTCTTTTCATTACATTCTACTACTTTATTTTCAATAAATTTATCATAGCTACTACTAATTATCAACATTTTCTTCAATAAGATATTCTGGTATTGTATTTCCCTACCTTTGCAAGTGTGAGGATTTGGGGGTTTTGTTTTCAGGTCAAAATATTTTACCTTTTCCTCCACTGATACTTATATTTGTTTCAGCAAAAATACGTATCAATAAATTCTTAAAATGAATTCAATAACTTTTAAAATTAGTTTATAATTTACCAATTAGATCATCTACATTTATTTGAAAAACAACACTACACTTAAGATAAGTAATATTTTTTGGTTCACAGAAGAAAATTTGCTCAGTTGTTCATTCAATATGGTGACTAGTATCATTTTATAGGTTTTGGGGATTGGAGACATGGTATTTTGTATATTTTTATTAAATTTTCGATTGGTCAATGAATTTCTTATTTAACCATATCATGCTCTTTAAACAGTTTTCAGTTTTTCCTTTAAACATTTGACTAATTGTTACATTTTATTTTGCCACAACAAATACTTTCTAATAAATGCAATACATTTTCTCTTTAAACATTATATTCTTGCAAAGTAGGCAAGGAAAGAAACAAAACTTGAAAATTTTTGTGATTAAATATGTAACACTTTTACTTTTTGTGCTTTATCAATTCTTAAACGTAAAAACATGCATTTAAAATTTGCCTTAATTATCCGGCAACAACATTATCCATTGCATTTTACCTGTGTGGTGTGTATTTTTTTTTTTTGTTGTTGTCTCTATTTATATTGCAGTACTTTTTTTGGTATTCATTTCTTTATTCTTTATCATTCAATAAAATTTTTCTCTTGTTTTTCTTAATGTTGTTCCTTATTATACAATAATATCTCACTAGTATATAAACCACCTGTTCAGCTAATTACAAACACGTGTATAATTTTGTTTCTAAAGTGAGCTATCAAAAATAATCTTGATAGCAATATTTTTATTATACTGGTCTTGCTACTTTCAGCCTCTGTAGTGAGCGCTGTTAGCAGTGGAATTGTGAGGTTAAAGGGTAATTTCAGAATTCCAAATAGTTTTCCAGAAAAATTAGACTAATTCATCAATCCATTACCTGGTCTATCCATCATTCCCCCCTCCAAATATTAATAATTTTGTCAATTTGGTGGGCATTAACTAACATCTCATATGCATTTTAATCAGTTAGTGAGTAAATATTTATAGTCTCCTATAATCCAGGAACTTTACTAAATTATATTCATACAAAGATAGGTAAAATACAATCTCTATTTTTAAGGAACTCATTGTTTTTTAGGAAGGAAAATACATAGGCAGCTATGTGCAAAATAGCTACTTATTAATTTTCATCTCCTTAATAGTAATTATTTGGAGCGTTTTCCCTCCTGTCTCATATATGGGATGTATATCGTTGCATATACATTTCCTTTTTTTCTTTTGAAAACTTCATAAACATATCTTTTGGAGAAATGTTGGTCTTACAATTTTTTGTTAGTTCTCTATATATTATGAAAAAACAAACAAACAAAAAAACTTTCTCCCCAGAGATGGTGCAAATATCTTCCTCTCTACAGTTTATTTTCTTATTCTGGACACATTGATTTTGTTCCTGAAAAAGTTTTAAAATTTTATATCATATTTTTTAAAAAAATTATCTCTTATATTGTTTTTCCCTTGTCTGAATATAATTCACTCCCCTTCCCAGCCCCCAGTATAGTTTTAAAAGCTTTGTTCTTCTAGTTCTGACTAAATTTTAAAATATTTTTTATATTGACTTTTGAAATCTAGATTACTTTTCCATTTGGAATTCATTGTTTCATATTGAATAAGACATTGGCTTAATCTCATTTTCTTTCAAATTGCCTTCCAGTTTCCTTACCAATTTGGACTGAATAAAATGCTCCTTCTTGATTTAGTTTCTGTTCTTTGGTTCATCAACTATTTGGCCAATGAATTGCAGAACTCATTTCATTTTACTTTAATTTCTAGTATATTCCATTTATCTTAAATCTACATCTATATGTATATATATGCCTATGTGCATACATCCATGTATATACATGTTAAGATAAATGTATATATTCTTATATGCATATACTTATTTACATATATATGTACATATATATCTTTATATCATTATGTTTAAATTTGTAATAATAGCTTTTTTAAAGTATTTGAGATATGATAATATAACAATTGCTTCATTCTATTTATTTCATCATTTCCCTTGAATTACTTGACTAATGTCATAAAATAACTTCTTGATAATTTATCTTAGTGCTTTATATCTAGATTGATATTTCTTTGTATCCCCAATATGTGGGAAAGTACCTGCAAAATATTAAGCATGTAATAAATGAATATTGGTTGCTTTATTGATCTTGTATGACCTTTTTATTTTATGCTATATAGTTATTTATAATTTCATCTTTAAAAACATTATTTGTATTTGTATTTGTATATTCCTTTTCTTTATGTTTTCCCCAAAATCTTTCTGTGTTTCTATGTGGCATAAAGTTCTACATAGGCTTTTGATTTTATGATTCAAGTGCTGCCTTATTATTCATTGATTATTCATCAAAAGAATTTAGTTAGCTAAAAACAATATCTGAATTACTTACTAGATGGAGTTATATTTAAATCATCAGCCAATAGTTATTTTCTAGAATTACTTTGAGTGATAACTTTGTTCTAATTAATTGCAATATAATCACTGAATATAAGAACATACTAATTCTTCAGTATCTAAATCAAAGATTAGATCACAAGAGAACATCTAGTTGTTTAATTTTAACTCATCAGAACTGGGAAAAACCATGCCAAAATGTACTGAAAAAACTTGAAGATATAATTGCTAATCTACCATGACTGGTCTTTGAAAAACTGTATAAAAAATAAAATGTGCTATAAGCTTTAAGATGGAAAAGTGTATTGATTTTCACACAAAAAAGCAGAGGTTAAATTCAACAAACTATATGCCAAATTTCAATTTCTGCTGAAATTATAGAATATGTTGGGGAGAAACATGGCTCTCGAAAATTTAGAAAAGAAAGTAGCACTTACTAAGAAATTTCATCAAGAATGGCTACAACAAAATAAAAGCATTTTCTTATTCAGTATGATTATCAGTTTGGGAAAAACATTAAAGAAGTGTATGAGATTTTTCTTGTATTCATTCAAGGTTTTTGATAAATTATATCATAGTGTCCTTTCAAAGAAAAATGAAAAAAAATGGATATTACAGTTAGTTGACTGAAAACTCCTCAGATTATCATATTGAAAGAGCAATGATTAATGGATCAATGACAGCATGGAGGGAGGTCTACGATAGAATGGTTCAGGGATTTGTTGTTGACATTATGCTATTTTATTTTGTAAGGTATACAGATATAAATGTTAGGTTTATCAAATTTGGAGATGGCACAGAGTTTGATTGTATAATAGATAACTAACATGTGGAGGTAAGAATCAAGATCCAAAAAGATTTCATCAGTCTCTCCAAATCCAAGAAGCTGAAATTAATAAGGATACATGTAAAGTCATGTTTAAATTTTCAAAAAAAGCAGTGACACTAGTAGAAGGTAGGGAGGACTGGTTAGATAAATATTCTTATGAAAAATCCTTGAAAGGAAGAGATGGTATAGTAAAATATAATTTCAGAATAAATTTGGATTGTCTAACTTGTATAATTAGCCACAAAAGCTAGCACATCCTTTTTTAAAAATTTTTTAAAATTTTATTTGCATAACATATGTGTGGGTAATTCTTCAACATTAACCCTTACATAGCTTTCTGTTACACAATTTTCCCCCAACTCCCCACCCCTCCCCTAGATGGCAGGATAGCCACTACATGGTAATTATGTTAAAATATTGGCAAATAAAATATATGTATACATATTTCCAAGCTTATCATTGTTGTGAAAGAAAAATCTTATCTACACAAAGATATATCAGATAAAGGAAATACAATGTAAGCAAACAACAATCAAAAGTATGAGAATGTTATGTTGTGGTCCACATTTCACATCCCTCTCTCTGAGTGTATATGGCTTTCTTCAATGAACAATTGGAGGTGGTTTGAAACATTTCATTGTTGAAGAGAGCCATGTCCATCAGAATTGGTTGTCAAATGGTATTGTTATTGCTGTGTATAATGATCTCCTGGTTCTGCTCATTTCACTCAGCATCAGTTCATGCAAGTCTCTCCAGGCCTCTCTGAAATCGTCCTGCTGGTCATTTCTTACAGAACAATAATATTCCATAACATTCATATACCATAATTTATTCAGCCATTCTCTAATTAAAGGGCATCTATTCAATTTCCAATTTCTAGCCACTACAAAAAGGGCTGCCACAAACATTCTTGCACATGTGGGGCCCTTTCCTTCCTTTATGATTTCTTTGGGATATAAGCCCTTTAGAAATGCTGCTGAGTCAAAGGGTATACACAGTTTGATAACTTTTTGAGCATAGCTCCAAATTGCTCTCCAGAATGGCTGTATCCGTTCACAGCTCCACCAACAATGCATCAGTGTCCCAGTCTTCCCACATCCCCTCCAACATTCATCATTAACTTTTCCTGTCATTTTAGCCAATCTAACAGGAGTGTAGTGGTACTGCAGGGTTGTCTTGATTTGCATTTCTCTGATCAATAGTGATTTGGAGCACCTTTTCATAAGACTACAAATAGTTTTAATTTCATCCTCTGAAAATTGTTCATATCCTTTGACCATTTATCGATTGGAGAATGGCTTGAATTCTTATAAATAGGAGAAAATTCTCTATATATTTTAGAGATGATACCTTTATCAGAACCCTTAAATGTAAAGATGATTTCCCAATTTATTGCTTCCCTCCTAATCTTGTTTGCATTGGTATAGTTTGTACAAAAAATTTTTTTAACTTAATATAGTCAAAGTTATCTATCTGGTTTTCAATTAAAAGTTCCAGTTCTTCTTTGGACCTAAATTTATTCCATCTCCATAGGTCTGAGAAGTAAACTATATTATGTTCCTCTAATTTACTTGTAGTATCACTCTTTATATCCAGATCATGAACGCATTTAGATCTTATCTTGGTATGTGGTGTTAGATGTGGGTCAAGCCCTAATTTCTTCCACAATAGTTTCCAATTTTCCCAGCAGTTTTTTTTCAAATAATGAGTACTTATCCCAGAAGCTGGGGTCTTTGGGTTTATCAAAGACTAAATTGCTATAGTTATTGGTTAGTTTGTCTTGTGATTCTATCATATTCCACTGATCGACTATTCTATTTCTTAGCCAGTAACAAATGGTTTTGATGACCACTGCTTTGTAATATACTTTTAGATCTGGTACAGCAAGTCCACGATCATCAGCCTTCTTTTTTCATTAATCCCCTTGAAATCCTTGACCTTTTGTTCTTCCAAATGAACTTTGCTACTATTTTTTCTAGATATGTAAGATAATTTCTTGGGAGTTTGATTGGTATGGCACTAAATAAATAAATTAGTTTGGGTAGTATTGTCATTTTTATTATATTTGCTTGGCCTACCCATGAGCATGTTAAGTTTTTTCCAATTGACTAGGTCTGATTTGATTTGTGTGGAAAGTGTTTTGTAGTTTAGTTCATATAGTTCCTGACTTAACCTTGGCAGATAAATTCCCAAATATTTTATACTATCAACAGTTATTTTGAATGGAATTTCTTTTTCTATCTCTTGCTGCTGAACTTTATTGGTAATATATAAAAATACTGATGATTTATGTGGATATATTTTGTATCCTGCAACTTTGCTAAAGTTGTGAATTGTTTCTAGTAGTTTTTTAGTTGAGTCTTTAGGGTTCTCTATGTTTATCATCATGTCATCTGCAAAGAGTGATAATTTGATTTCCTCATTATCTACTCTAATTCCTTTGATCTCTTTTTCTTCTCTTACTGCCAAAGCTACCATTTCTAAGACAATATTAAATAATAATGGTGACAGTGGGCAGCCTTGTTTCACTCCTGATCTTATTGGGAATGGTTCTAGTTTGACTCCATTACATAGGATACTTGCTGAAGGTTTTAAGTAGATACTACTAATCACTTTAAGGAAAAGCCCATTTATTCCTACACTCTCAAGTGTTTTTCATAGGAATTGATGCTGGATTTTATCAAAGGCTTTTTCTGCATCTGTTGAGATAATCATATGGTTTTTGTTGATTTGGTTATTAATATAATTGATTATGCTAATAGTTTTCCTAATACTGGACCAGCCCTGCATTCCTGGTATAAATCCTACTTGGTCATGGTGTAATATCCTGTGCATAACTTTCTGTAATCTTGTTGCTAAAATCCTATTTAAAATTTTTGCATTAATATTCATTAGGGAAATGTGTCTATAGTTTTCTTTCTCAGTTTTCTCCCTACCTGGTTTAGCTATCAGCACCATATCTGTGTCATAGAAGGAATTTTGTAGTACACCTTCTTTCCCTATTTTTTCAAATAGTTTATATAGTATTGGGATTAATTGTTCTTTGAATATTTGGTAAAATTCACATGTAAATCAATCTGACCCTGGAGATTTTTACTTAGGGAGTTGGTTAATAGCTTGTTCTATTTCTTTTTCCAAAATGGAGCTATTTAAATAATTTATTTCCTCTTCTGTTAATCTGGGCAATCTATATTTTTGTAGATATTCCTCCATTTCATTTACATTATCAAATTTATTGGCATAAAGTTGGGCAAAGAAACTCCTAATTATTACTCTAATTTCCTTTTCATTGGAGGAAAGTTCTCCCTTATCATTTTTGAGACTAATAATTTGATTTTCTTCTTTCCTTTTTCTAATCAAATTTACTAAAGGCTTATCTATTTTGTTGGTTTTTTCATAAAACCAACTCTTAGTTTTATTTATTAATTCGATAGTTTTCTTATTTTCAATTTTATTGATCTCCGCTATAATTTTCAGAATTTCCAATTTGGTATTTAATTGAGGTTTTTTTAATCTGGTCTTTTTCTAGCTTTTTAATTGTAAGCTCAGTTCATTGATCTTCTCTTTCTCTGTTTTATGCAAGTAAGCATATAGAGATATAAAATTACCCCTTATAACCACTTTAGCCATATCCCACAAATTTTGGTATGTTGTCTCATTATTGTCATTCTCCTGGATGAAATTATCTATTGTGTCTATGATTTGTTCTTTCACCCATTCATTCTTCAGGATTAGATTATTTAATTTCCAATTAGCTTTTGGTCTATTTTCTCCTGGCCTTATATTACATGTGAGTTTTATTGCATCATGATCTGAAAAGGACAAATTTACTATTTCTGCTTTTCTGAATTTGATTTTGAGGTTTTTATGCCCTAACACATGTTCAATTTTCGTATAAGTTCCATGAACCCCTGAGAAAAAAGTATACTACCTTCTATCACCATTCAATTTTGTCCAGAGTTCTATCATACCTAACTTCTAGCCTTTTGTTTACCTCCCTAACTTCTTTCTTTTTTTTTCTGATTTGATTTATCTATTTCTGAGAGTGCAAGGTTGAGATCCCCCACTAATATAATATTACTATTTCTCCTTGCATCTCTGTTAGTTTCTCCTCTAGGAATTTGGATGCTATACCACTTGGTCCACATATGTTTAGCATTTATACCACTTCATTGTCTATGGTACCCTTTAGTAAAATATAGTTTACTTCCTTATCTCTTTTAATAAGATCTATTTTTGTTTTTACTTGATCTGAGATAAGGATTGCTACCCCTGCCTTTTTTTGTTCACCTGAAGCATAGAAGATTCTGCTCCAGCCCTTTACATTCACTCTTTATGTATCTCTATGTTTTAGACGTGTTTCTTGTAAACAAAATGTTGTAGGATTCTGGCTTTTTATCCAGTCTGCTACCCGCTTCCGTTTTATGGGAGAGCTCATTCCATTCACATTCACAGTTAAAATAACTATATCTGTATTCCCTGCCACCTTATTTACCTAGAGCTATGATTTTCTCTTCCCTTTCCCTTCTCTCCCTTCCCCCCTCCCCAGTACTTTATTTTTGATGACCACCTCCCAGCAATAGTCCTCCCCCCTTTAGGATCCCTCCCTCCCCTTTATACCTTTCCTATAATCCTTCTATTAGTTTATCCCTTTCCTTTCCTCCTTTCCCTCCCACCTTCCCACAAGGAGGGTCAGGCCTTTCTTTGAAGCCAAATGTGTCTGATCTACTCTCTTAGAGTCCAATCTAATGAGAGTAAGGTTTACACAATACTCATCTCCCTCCCTTCTTTTCCTCAATTATATTAGATCTTCTCTGTCTCTTTATGAGATTTTGCCTTATTTTACCTCCTTTATTTTTACTTTATTTTGCCTCCTCCCTCCCCCTTTTTTCAGTATGGTACCCCTTCCACCTCTAATTTCATTGCCATTATTATCAAAGAAAAATGGAATTATACCCCCATTCTTTAGGGATACCTATAGTAGAAATATAGTTCTCAAGAGTTCTTCCCTTTTTACCTTTTTATGCTTCTCTTGAGTTCTGTATTTGGAGGTCAAATTTTTTGTTGAGATCTGGTCTTTTCATTAGAAATAGGTGAAATTCTCCTGTATCATTGAATGACCATCTTCTTCCTTGGAAGATGATGCTCATTCTAGCTGGATAGCTTATTCTTAGCTGTAATCCAAGTTCTTTTCCTTTCGGAATATCTGATTCCAGGCCCTTCGATCCTTTAATGTGGAAGCTGACAGATCTTGTGTAGTTCTAATTACAGTTCCTTGGTATTTGAACTCTTTCTTTCTAGATGCTTGTAATATCTTTTCATTGGTGCGATAGGCCTGAAATTTGGCCATGATATTCCTTGGGGTTTTAATTTTGGGGTCT